>PVKU01003510.1:132637-176533 GCA_004027475.1 Anoura caudifer | reverse complement strand
TATAATTAAAAAAAAAAAAAAAAAGAAAAGATTCAAATCTAATCTATATTGACAAAAAACAAAAACAACAACAAACACCCAGATTAGTAATTTTCCAAGGCTGGGATTGGATATACTACAAAGGAATATGAGGAAACATTTTTGGGTGATAAAAACTATTTTGATTGGGATTATGGTTATCTGAGTACATACACATTTATCAAACTTATCAAACTATAAATCTAAAATCAGTACATTTTATACCTCAATATGGAAATTTAAAAGGGGGGTTCATACGAAAAGAAATCTGGATGGACACATACATTGTTAACAGTAGTTATATCTAAGTTGAATTCTGTAGGAAACTTTAATTTCCTAAAAATTCTGTATTTAAGTTTGTTTACAATTAATATATATTATTCTTATACTAATAAAAGAGCAATAATAATGTAAAAATAGTTTGATTTGTCTTGCATTAAAATCATGTGATATCATTTTGACTCGTAGTTAGAAAATATAAAAAGGAGACAATTAGGTAAAAATAGACATGTTCTGGAGAATTATGAGTGGGCTGGTATTTATACTAAATTCTTCACTCTGAAATTCCACACTATGAAAGATACAAGTTGGTTTCTTTAACTTTTTGTATTGTATTTGAACAACCTATCAAACTGTTCAACAGTGACATATTCTTCCTAAAAATCTCAAATTTACCTTGCTAGTTCATCAGTGCTTTCACATGCCAACAAAACAGCTTCGTGGGAAAGATCTGCTATTGTATAATTCAAAGCGTTTGATAAGTGTGTTGCATGGTGTATAGAGGTATCATGGAACTCCACATCTATGGCATTGTCTTGCTCATCATTATAGCAGCGAATGATTCCAATAGAGTTCCACACCTACAAACATGTAAGGTTAAACACAAACCTGAGAAAAACCAAAGCTCTGAGAATCAGTAGTCTAAAGTGGTACAAATTAACAAATATCATGATTCAGTCTGTATCAAGGTTTAAGTTATAAGAACAACCACAGCTCATCTACCTCTAAATTGTTTCAGGTAACAGCAGTAACATCAGAGCTACAATAACTAATTATTCTTCTCCTCATGAGATGAAGGTACATATAACACAAATTTATTAGGAAGTGGAATACTTCATTTAACATTTTTAATTATATTTACTGCTGTTTAAAAAAACACCTTATAACTGACCTTTGAATAACCAAACCACTATATTTCTCAAGGGAAACATTTCAAAAATTTACTTAAAAAGTATGGTTGTAAACAAGTTCCAAATAACTGGTTTATATTAGAAGAATAAATATATACATTTTAAGGCAACATAAATCAGTATTACTTTGGAAAACTTATCTTCCATTGATGTAAACTAGACTCACAAGAGGCCCTAGTCTTTCCTTTCCTCTACCATAAATATAACTTTATATATAAAATAGTTGACAATTATCAAAAATTAAGCCTTATTATTAGATCATGGTTACTGACACAGTTTTATTAAAATAAAATATCCCTTTAAAATTTACACACAAATTTCTGCCAGGCCTATACCTTCCAAAAAGCATAGCAAGCAAAGTCCTCGGTGGAAAACCTCAAATAATGAACAAATTGAAATATTAAATTTTTTTAGCTCTCAAAATTAAGACAAAAAGCTAATATTCACTCATCCATTCAGGAAATATGTATTTAAGGCCTACTGTGCCATACTTTGTTCTAAGCACTATCAGTAAACAAAACAGAAAACCTTTATCCTTGGGGAACTTACATTCCAGTGGGGTGGAGTAGGGAAAAGGGGTAGATAGTTCTTTTTCATACAGTATGTTTCACCTAACATGCTATAAGATTTCCCTTCTAAAAAAATACGTTTTAAGTAGTATATTGGCATTAGCATAATCTCCTATGTAAAAACTAATATACTATGAGAAATAAGGTTTAGAAGTATAGTCAAGAGGTACTGCAAGATACAGCCACATTTACTTAGGTTCATTATATAACATTTTGCAGAGCAAATTTTACTTAACACAATTTTCAGTAATAAAGTTGAAATAAGACTAAGGCTGTGAGTTAAATTTAAAATCAACCAAAGTGCTCCAGGCCAGTTCTTTAAAAATATTTTTACTGAACCAATTAGCTATAGTGAGAGAAAGTGCTTAAACGTGAGATAAAAGTATTTAGAAGTATAGACCCAAGGCTTACCATGAATCTGTGGGTGAGATGCAAGGGCGTAGAGCCTGACTGAAAGGGCTTCTGCCGGGGAGTTGGCACAGGCCCGTCATAAGATGGCCTCTGGGATGTTGCAAGTGGTAAATTGTAAATGCTGTCTGCTCCATCATCTTCTTCCTCCTTCTCTTTGAGAAGACTGGAACCAGTTTTTAGCATTGTTATATCTAAAATACAAAGGATTACAATTAGGGACTCATAAATACCAATGATCTAGAAAAAAAAGCATTATGAAATCTAATAACCTTTTCACTCATACTTCGTAATACTAACATGTTATTTGCCTCTTCCCTGTGTTTGCATTTGCCCTGATGGCAAAAAAGCAACAGAGGTTAACACTACTGGCGCCTTAGCATTAATTGAGTCAGGGGCACCAATCTGCCAGTGGTCAATGTATCATTAACCACCACTCAATTGCAGTAAAATATAATTTTATTAAATCTTGATCCCGCAGATATTTTAAAATGCTCTCTGAAATGGGAAGTCTACATAAAGTATGACAGTTTTCTCAAAAAAGAAAAAGAAAAGAAAATATTTAAGCAATTGAGTTGTAAGCTGAACTTACATGAAACACCATTTTTACTTGAAATAATGCCAAATAAACTATGGTTATGCAGACTTGGGTATTTGGCAAACATTTTCTTGAAAATGAATAACTGACAGAATTTGTTACCAATGATAAAATTTGAGCTTACAAACAAAAATCAGAATATTGGAAAACTGGTATCCACCAACATGAGTTTCATTGCTTCCCTATATTTAAAAACTTCTGAAAAGATTGATGACACTAACAAATGTATTTTGGATAATGTGTCCATTTAAGGAAGGTCCACAAACCTCAGTAAACCAGTACTGACCAAATTCCCAATACCTATGTTATAAAGTCAAATGTGGTAAAAGAGTCATTCAAAGTTCAAGACAGACCAATGGATTTTAATGTAATAGAGTTGAAAAGTTCATTGAAAAGTTTTCAGATTCCACATTGCAAGTAATATTTAATTTTAGCATACATGCTGCCAAGGCGAGCATACAAGTAATATTTAAGAAGCTTCCACATGTTGAGTTTTTTGGTGTATATCAAAGAAGAAGATCCACAATTATTTGAATAGATTATTAAAATACTTCTTCCTTTTCAAACTACCTATTTGTGTGGGACTGATTTTTCTTCATACACTTCCAACAAAAACAACATATAGCAGTATGATAAGCTCCTGAGACTAAACCATTCAAGATTACTGTTGTATAAACCCAGTATGGTTTAAATGCAGCACAATTTACTGCCATACTTTGGCATTTTACTTGTTAACAAACGTGTTATGTTAGTTGTTGCAACGGACACTTTATTTGAAGATTTTTATATACAATCTCAATTTCTTTAATATATACAGTACCATTCAAGTTATCTATTTCTTCCTGAGTTAGCTAGGCACTTTGTATTTTTCAGAGAATTTGTCAATATCATCTATTAGATTCAACAAATATCATTGTTGAATTTATGGGCACAAAGTTGCTCATAATATTCTATTATCCCTTTAATATTCATAGCAGCACTGTCTTATAGAAACATAACGTGGGCTACATATGTAATTTTAAATTTTCTAGTATCCACATTTTAAAAAGTAAAACCAGGGATAATTAATTTTAATATTATATTGCATTTAAAATATAATTTCAGCATATACTCAATGTAAAAAATGACTAAGATATTTTACATTATTATTTTTGTACTATTCTTGAACACTTGGTTGCATCACACACTTAACATCATTTCTTAAGTTGAACTAGCCTCATTTCAAGAGTTTAATAACCACATGTGGCTAGTGGCTACAATATAGAATAATGTAGATCTACAGGATCTATGGTGATGACCCTTTTTTCCTTACTTATGTCAGTCATTTGTGTTTTCTCTTTCTTTCTTGATCAGTCAGGATAGAGATTTATTAATTTTATTGATCTTTTCAAAGAAATAGCTTTTTGTTTCATTGACTTTTTAAATACTGTACTTTGCCATGTATAATGTGCACTTTTTTGCCCAAATTTTTGAGGGAAAAATAAGGACACACATTACACATAGGCAGTACTAATTATGTATCTATATAAATGTTTTAAATTCTTTTATTTATGCTTAAGCATTAAAAGTGTAATTCTAGAAAGCAATAACAATATCTGTATGCAAAATAATACCCTGGAATATGATAATTGGTTTTGTTTCTAAATATAAACAGATAATTGAATTAAAAAATTAAAACGAAAGATTTTTTTGGAAAGTTTGGGCCAAAAACGTGGGTGCGCATTATACACAGGAGTGCATTAGGCACAGCAAACAATACTTATTATTGTCAATCTCACCAAATCCTGCTTTTTATTATTTCCTTTTTTTCTTCTTGCTTGGGGTTAACTTCCTCTTCTTTTTCTAGTTTGCTAAACTTAGCTTATTGATCTGAAACCTTTTCTAATATAAGTATTTAGTGTTATTAATTTCCCTCTATACACTGCTTTAGCTACATTCAACAAAATCAATAATGATTTTTAAATAACAGTTGTAATAAAAAACTGAAAAGATTAATCAACAGGATGGATCATGACATCCACAAGTCAATTCATACCAACTGAGTTTTCATCATCTTCTAGGAAGTGACTTCGCTGTCTTGGACGACCTGAAGCCAGCATGATGTCATCATCCTCATCATCATTTATAATTCCTTTTGAACAAGAAGGGCCTTCGACTGCATTGTCATTTAGATCACCAGTATTACTTGTATCATCTCCATCAAAAAGATCATTGTAATCCTTTTCCACTCTGCTAGATACCTTAAATAAATTAATACAAATTAGAAAGTACTAGTGAACTACTTTGATAAATTCAATTACTCAAAAGGCAATCTTTTAATATGCAACTTGAACTCTACTAAGCAAATGTCCTGATAAAAATAATTAATGAGTGTATTTATGATTATATTTATATAAGACTTAGTCCGTACTTCAAAGGCCTTACAGCCTACAAATACAGCAGGAGTGTAGGACAGACAAGTAAAGAAATATTGTATGTACCCAAATTTAAGGCAAGATTTTATTCCTCAAAAGTCATTCCCCCAAAATTCTCTCATTTACTTTTATTTTGAACAAAATTCTACTTAGGTAAGATGTATTTGCTTAAATATTCTCAGCTAAAGCTAGTTTTTATTTTTTTGATGCTTACAGAAGTAAACAGAACAGAACCAATGGAAAACAAAGGAGGCAAGGATATCCAACAGAGTTAATCACTGATCACTAGGAATACAAACATACTACTGCATGCATTGAATGTCACTATAAACAGTTTTTGAAATCACTTTCAAAAATGAAATATAAGCAGACACATTGCAGAGATCATGAATTACTCCTATAGGATAAATGAAAACTGTACAAACGCTAAACCAACAGAAATTTATAGTTTGGTATAAAATTCTAACGAGAACATCATTAATAAATTCAGAAGGCACTATCATGTACTTTTTAAAAGGGAAGTACATATGATGGTATTCTGGAAAACTGCTGTTTAATAAAATGAGAAAACAAAAAAATACCTCTAAAGTCATATATTTAAACATATGACTTGAGTAATTAAATAACTATATGCTATAAGAATATATAATGATTTCACTTACAAGAGTTTATACACTCAGCTGGTCAAAAATGTTGGGGGGTCACCATCTATAAGATGGGTTTTACTGAAGCTGCCAGAGAGCAGCATAGGTAAACATGGCTCACCTTCTCGCACAACATCAAAATTACAACTAAATTACAGAATAACAATCACTCAGAACCATCAGAAATTGAGCTAATGGAAGTCTGACAACTACAGAATTAAAGAAACCACATCCATCCAGACTGGTAGGAGGCGCAGAAATGTGAAATGGACTGGTTCTATACCCACATGTGGTAGATAAAAATTTGGGAGGGATATATCAGGATTAAGCAATGCCAGCCCCACACTAGGGCCCCAAGTCCAAGATCCAGTGGCAAGAAAATAAGTCCCCATAAGTTCTGGCTATAAAAACCAATGGGGCCTGAGTCGGTGGAAGAAACTTCTAGAGTCCCAAGCAGCTCCTCTTAAAGAACCCACACATGGACTCAGCTACCCAGACTCACTCCCTCTGAGCTCATGCACCGTTGTGCAGCTTGAAAGGCATCAATGGCATGTAAGAAGTGAAAGATCTGGCATCGAGGAGGAAGCTGGGGGACAGCTTTCTCCTAGACAGAAAGGCCATTGTCCCTTTTCTGAACCCTCACCACACAGAGCCACAGAACCCACAGGGTGGTACCATATCTGAGATTCCATCAACCTGGCCAACACTATTTGCCCAGTCCTGGAGATTCCCTGAGACTCCGTCCCACCCAACTTGTATCCCTCCAACTTACCAACCCACCCAAGCTGTTGACGGAGACTTTTCCATAGGAATGGCTGGTCTTGGCTCATGCTTCACAAATCCTCTCAAACAAGCAACAGCGGACCTCAGGGAGCCTGCAGCCCTGTACCTCTTACTAAGTGGCCCCAGAACTGGCACTAGCAGCAGACAGCCTAGATTCAGTTTAGCTTTGCCTAGGAATCTCCAAGACAAGCACAAACAGCAACCACCTCAGATTACTTTATAGCCCAGGTAGCCTGGGGCAACCAAAACACAGGTGGGGGCTGACTTTGGTCTGTAACACCAGGGAAACCCCAGAGCCTGCATACCCAGCGGACAGCTATAGACCATGCTGCAGCATAATCAATAATCAATAAAATATAATTTAAAAAATTTTTTGGCCCTGGCTGGTATGGCTCAGCCTGCAAACCAGAAGGTCGCCAGTCCAATTCCCAGTCAGGGCAAATGCCTAGGTTACAGGCCAGGTCCCCAGGTGGCAGGGGTGGGGGGTGGGGCATGAGATCTCTCACACGCTGATTTTTCTGCCTTCCTTCACCTCTCTAAAAGTAAATAAATAAAACTCTAAAAAAAATGTGGGGGACCCTGGCTAATGTGGTTCAGTAGATTGAGTGCCGGCCTGCCAACCAAAGGGTTATAGGTTTGATTCCCAGTCAGGGCACATGCCTGGGTTGCAGGCCAGGCCTCCAATGGGGGATGCATGAAAGGCAACCACACACTGATGTTTCTCTCCCTCTTCTTCCCTTCCCTCTAAAAATTAATAAATAAAATCTTTTTTAAAAATTTGGGGAGGTCAATTTCTTACTAGAAAATGAGGGTTTTGCCTTACATTTATCGTGAGTGCTATAAGTGTTAAGAGTTCTTATGAGGACTTCTGGCCAAGATGGAGGCGTAGGCGAACACACTGTGCCTCCTTTCACAACCAAGATTAAGGACAACAAAAATATAGAACCAAAAAAAAAAAAAAAGAAACCCAGCCATAACTGATAGAGGATTGAATTATACGGAAGTCCCATGACAATTCACCCAGACCAGTAAGAGGGGCGGAGTCAGCAGCCGGCAGAGAGGGGTTGTGGCAGGAAGAAGCAGTAGCTGGTGGTTCCAGGCACCAGGTGGCAGTTACCGGGCGCAGGGAGGCAACGAGCAGACCAAGCGAGAAGCACAAAGCAGCTGACCTCGGTCACACAATCACCGCAGATAAACCAACTGAAAACGGGCAGTGAGACAGACTGCACAGTGCAGGGCCCCAGTGCAGGGAATAAAACCTAAAAAGCACCGATTGAGAACACTTCTGAGAGCTGGGGTGCTGGGAGGGAATCCCAGCCTCGAGGTGAAGTTCATTGGAGAGACACATGGGGTCCTAGAACATGCAGGAGCCTGCCCACACGGAAATGAGCACCAGAGGGGCCCTATGTGCTTGGGGAAAGCGGCGTAGGGGACTGGAGTCCACAGACAGCAGAGCAAGCGCCATTGTTCCCTCTCAGACCCTGCCCCCACATCCAGCATCACAACCCAGTGACTGGGTTGCCCCGCCCTGGTGAACACCTAAGGCTCCACCCCTCACTACATAACAGCTGCGACCAGACCCCCCCAAAAAAACAAAAACAAGGATGGCTCAAACGGGAGAACAGATAGGGACCCCAGAGCTAATTTATCTAAGCAACCAAGAGGTAGCCAACCTATCAGATGCACAGCTCAAAGCACTGGTAGCTAACCTAACAGATGCACAGTTCAAAGCACTGGTGATTAGGAAGCTCACAGAATTGGTTGATTTTGGTCACAAATTAGATGAAACAAATGGAAGCTACAATAAGTGAAATGAAGAAAAATGCACAGGGAACCAATAGAGATGGGAGGAAAACTGGGACTCAGATCAATGGAGTGGACCAGAAGGAAGAAACAAACAACCAAACAGAAAACAAGGAAGAAACAAGAATTCAAAAAAATGAGGAGAGGCTTAGGAACCTCCAGGACATCTTTAAACGTCCCAACATCCAAATTATAGGGGTACCAGAAGGGGAAGAAGAAGAGCAACAAGTGGAAAACTTATTTGAACAAATAATAAAGGGGAACTTCCCCAATCTGGCAAACGAAATAGACTTCCAGGAAGTCCAGGAAGCTCAGAGAGCCCCAAAGAAGGTAGACCCAAGGAGGAACACACCAAGGCACATCATAATTACATTAGCCAAGATTAAAATGAAGGAGAGAATTCTAGAAGCAGCAAGGGATAAGAGGACAGTCACCTACAAAGGAGTTGCCATTAGACTGTCAGCTGATTTCTCAAAAGAGACCTTCCAGGCAAGAAGGGGCTGGAAAGAAGTATTCCAAGTCATGAAAGTCAAGGACCTACATCCAAGATTGCTCTATCCAGTGAAGCTGTCATTTAGAATGGAAGGGAAGATAAAATGCTTCTCAGGTAAGGTCAAGTTAAAGGAGTTCATCATCACCAAGCCCTTATTATATGAAATGTTAAAGGGACTTACCTAAGAAAAAGAAGATATATATGAACAGTAAAAAGACAGCAAAGTCACAGATATTAACAACCACACCTAAAACAAAAGCAAACTAAGCAGACAGCTAGAACAGGAACAGAAACACAGAAATGGAGATCACATGGAGGGTTAGCAACAAGGGAGTGGAAGGAGAGAGGGGGAAAAGGTACAGAGAATAAGCAGCATAGACGGTAGGTAGAAAATAGACAGGGGGAGGGCAAGAATAGTGTGGGAAATGTAGAAGCTAAAGAACTTATGACACATGGACATGAACTAAAAGGGGGAAATGTGGGTGGGAGGGGGCGTGCAGGGTGGAGGGGAATGATGGGGGAGAAATGGGACAACTGTAATAGCATAATCAATAAAATATAATAAAAAAGAGAGTTCTTATGAGAGAAATATGTACCATGAACAGTAAAAAAAAAAAATGGGAAAAGTGAGCAATTCTGACCAGATGACCACTGAACTAAAAATTATTTCTCAATTTGCTTTTTGTCTTTTATCATTGTTGTAACATGAACATAAATTAGTCAACCAGCATTACAAAAACGGAAACAGTCCTCTGCAGAGCTTCTGCTCTTAGTTGTTTCTTTTGATACCTTCATCCATACTTGTAAATAATATTGCAGTGCTACTCTTTTTAATTTTTCAGTTTTAATCACTATTTACTTAACAGATCCTAACTGCCCTCTATTAGGAAAGATAAAGGTTTGGTGCCATTTTCCAACCACCCCTACCCCCTTGTATACATGCATACTATTCTCCTACCCTAATCTTCCCAACAGAGATATGTTCTCATTTTGGTTGGATCAATATACAGTATATTATTACAACCATGTAAATGCTATTCATGGCTGAATAAATATAATAGCAACACTTACAAAGTATTGCATTAGACTCTTCTAATTCTTTTGTGTTTTTACTTTTTAAAATTAACCTAACAAATTATTTTGTCCATAATAGCAACTACAGTAAAAACACCAACAATTTTTGTAAAGGCAACTCCCTATCTCCAATCAATCAAATTTTCCCCTTCCCAGTTCCAATGCAAGAGTCCTGAGAGACAGTTTCACAAAGTACAGGTCATGGTCTCACAGGTGTCCCTACTACTTCAGGCAGGCAGAAGATGAGGAGTAAAACTTCTAACCTCAGAAAACTGTGTCCAGTCCAGTATGCCCTGCACAACTCACTCATACCATTGTTTATTCTAAAAGACTTAATTGCATGGAGTTTCTCTGGAGGGAGGTGGCACTGGGGTATAAAGGAGAGCTAGAAGATCCTACAAATATGTATCTCTTCTTTCCAACAAGTTCTATTTTCTTTTGAGGGAAAGAAGGAAGGAAGAAAATGAAAAGGGACAAGGAAAAGCACCTTTTAATATAATGTCAATGCCAAGGACTTTTGTTGGGAAATTATCTGTCCCATCATTTGGGGAATGAACAAAGTTCAGTTGGAGTTTGAGTCAGAAGCATCCCGTGAGGGGGATGAACTGGAGCTGCTGCCCTTACATTCTCCATCTTCATCACCACTGCTGGAGTCTGAGGAGCTACTGCCTCTTCCACATCTTCCTCATTTTCTTCTCCTGTGAGTCATGAGAATAGTCCCAATAGTCTGATGATTCTGTCTCTGGAGCCTGCAGCCTCTGCTCCTGTCCAAGCTCTTCTTGCACAGTCCTTGCTGATGGAGACCACACATTAGTCCTGATGATCTTGCAGTCTCAGGCTCCATTCATGTTCATATTCTTTGCTTAATATAAGTTTTCTCTGTAAGCAGAGTATTCTTCAGGAGATGGACTCTTGAGCCAGTGATTGCAGGTCTACCTTGTACTGCTTTTGCAGCTCCTCAGTCTGCTTCTTATAATGCTCCTTATGGCTTTGCAGGATGTGCTGCCAGTGTCTACTGATCTCCACCATGCACTCCCTTAGGGCCAGGTCTCACAGCTCCCTATTCAACCACAAATCCTGGTAAAACTCCTAGTATTTGTTCACTGGTGGCTTTGTGGTCTCTCCAGGAAATTACTTTTTTTAATCCTCACCCAAGGATATGTATTTATTGATTTTAGAGAGAGAAGGAAAGGGACTATATATATATACATATCTTAGAGAGAGAGAGAAATGAGAGAAAAACATTGACTGGTTGCCTCCCATACATCCCCTGACTGGGTATCAATCCCGCAACCTTTTGGTGTATGGGACAATGCTCCAATCATCTGAGCTACCTAGTCAAGGCTCTCCATGGAATTTTATCTTCTCAGAAAAAGTTTTCTGGGGGGACTTTACTTTCACATTTTCCTGAAACTTCTTTTGGGCTCTGGTTGGGCTCTTTTTGGGGACCACAGATTTCTTGGAGTTTTGGACTATACCAGGGTAGTCCTTCCTAAATTAAGCCAGTTTCTCCTCAAACTCCAGTTTCTCCTTCTAGAAATCTTGAATCTATTTCAGCTTCATCTGCTCTGGGAGCTCCTTGTATTTCTCACACAGGATCTTAGTAAGCTCCTGGTTCCTGAGTTTGGGGTGCATCTGGGAGAAGAGGAGTTACTTCTCCTTGAAGAAGTGGAGGTAACCAGTCATGGGCTTCTTATGCAAGTTGGGATGTTTCTTGCATTTTCTTTTTGCTCTTATAGGAATTTTAAACACATTCTTTAGCTTCCAGGACTAATTCTTTCAAAGCACAAATCTATCCCAAGTTATTAAAAATTTGTTACCACTTGAGTGTGTCCATTTTTCCAGAAAAATCTTTAAAAACTACTTTTTCCCAGCACATCTACGACTGGGTTGTTTTGAATAGGTGGTTGTCATTGGGTGTAAGGTTATTCTCCATGCATTCCTGTAGCTTCACAATGTCTTCTTTATACCAAGGATATCTATAGGTCTCTGGACCACTTACATGGTCCTACCAGGTTAGCCACCTCAGCAGGATCTCAAACTTCTTCACTGTCATACTCACCTGGTGAAGTATTTTTGGATGTCTTGCAGGGTGTGTGATTCTAAGTTTCTGGTGTTTGAAGAATGATGTTATTACAAATTTATTAAGAGAGGATATCAGATTAATCAGATCTTTTACTGAGGCAATGTTTCCTTAACTCCATTAAAGAAGCTTCCCTAGAACCACTCTAACTTTCTAGGAACTGTGGTTGATTTTCTAACCACAAGGGTACAAAATTTGCACGAATTTTTCCTGATCACTCTTTTTTGATCTCTAACTCTTTATACATAATTTATTAAATCCTCACAATAACTCTAGATGCTGCATTATTCCTACTCTCATTTATACATATAGCATATTATTTTGGGATCATGTTTTCTCTCTTTTACAACTTTTTATTTTTCCTGGAGTTAAGAATCCTTTTTCTTTTTAGGTCTTTTTTTTTTTTTTTTTTTTTTTTTTTTTTTTTTTTTTTTTTTTTTTTTTTTTTTTTTTTTTTTTTTTTTTTTTTTTTTTTTTTTTTTTTACCAAATTCCCCTAACATGATTCTTCCAATATCCAGCCTGAAAAGCATGTAAGACTGGCTGACAATGCTCAGGGAGCAAAGTACAAAAAGTGAACTGGGTATTTCAACACTTAACCATATACAGTTTTATTTAATCCTTTTCAGTACAGTATTTTCCCTTCACCTAATGCCAGTAAACTATAAAGTATGCCTGGACCAAATACCTCTATCTGACCTTTACTAAAGAATAAATCTCCAGCATTCTACCAGAATGTGTCTGGGGGTGAGGAAGGAGAGTTACCTAGCTGTGCACACCGATGTTGACACTGGAGGGGTCTACTTGCTTTATAAAACAACCCTCCTGTTTTCAACCCACTTTTAGAAGTACCTAATGCTATTAAATTCTGACTCTATGGGGCGTCAGCCAGGCAAACTGAACTGCACCAGTTTTTCTCCACTGAGGTCTTAGGGTTCAACTCTTTGGAAAACTCAAGTTAGTTTCCAATCATCTTCTATTTTCTGGCCTCCAAAATATTATTATTTTCAGCACTTCAACTGTCTTCCTTGGCCTTATGGGATTGTGCATTTTGAAAAAATTCCTTTAGGCCAGACCAGTATGGCTCAGTTGGTTGGGCATTATTTCACAAAGCAGAAGAGTCACTGGTTTGATTCCTTGGCAGGACACATGCCTGGGTTATGGGTTCAGTCCGCAGTTGTTTGTGGAAGGCAACTGATCGATATTTCTCTCTCACATAGATATTTCTCTCTCACATCAATGTTTCTCTCCCTTTCTTCCCCCCTCCCTTCCCATCTCTCTAAAAGTAAATAAATTAAAAAAATTAAAATTCCTTTAGTATAGTTATAGTGGGGGTTTCACATACCAGGTATCTGGACAGATATAAAGGCATGTACAAAGTCTGCAACTTTAACCCCAAGTTTAAACCAAGACTTGAAATACAAATCGGTGTATTTGCTATGTAGGGAGAATAGTGAACAAAAACAAGGAGGTATAAAAAAGGCGGACTATTTAATTTATCTCTCCCTTTTTGGTCTCATTTTTTTTTGTTTACTTTTTTCTTGAGTAGACTATTTAAAGCAAGCCTTAGTAAGGCTACACGGCTAAGCATAAGAGATATATGGGTAGCTATAAGAGTTAAAGCTAATTCAGAGCTGAAAAAGTTTATTGGCCAAAACTAAGTTATAATTAACTTTAATCTTTAGCTATAAAACATTTATAGGCATACTTCATTTAATTGTGCTTTACAGATATTAAATTTTTTACAAATTAAAGGTAAAGACCCTCCATCAGCAAAAACATTACAACGCACTGAAGGCTCAGAAGACGGTTAACATTTTTTAGTAATAAAGTATTTTTAAGTGAGGTATGTACATTGTTTTCTCAGACATAATGCTATTGTACACTACAATAGCATTATGTATAGTGTATACACAATAAACTACAGTAGTGTATACACAATTTTAACATGCACTGGGGAACCAAAAAATTTGTCACTCGCTTTATATGATACTCCCTTTTTTGCAGTGGCCTGTAATTGAACCCACAATATGTCTGAGGTATGCCTGTATTTAACTAACAATCCCCAGAATAACAAGATAGGAAAACAGTATTTCACAAAGGTATTCCTTGGAAATTCGAGGAATATTAATAGGTATTATATAGATGGAAAATAGTTTTAGTAAAATATATTTGGGAAACATCAGATTAACCAATTTTCTTTACTATAGGATTATTACTAAACATAACACATAAATTTTAATTTTCTAAGATAAAAATGTAGGTTGTGGTGCTTTCAAAATCTATATAACCACAGAAGGACTCTGAAGAAACTGTTCTATGATATTACTTATTACCTTACTGCTTGGTGTCTTTCCATTGGGGTTACAGACATTCTCCAGGAGCCCAAGATTTCCTTCTGCATCAGTATAAGCTATTCGACCACAAGTAGGATGCCAGGCTAGGCCACAAACTGCATAACCTTTCTCATGTTTTACCCTAAAAATAAAAAGTAATTTCTTAAAACACTGTCAAGAAAAATATAAATTATACATATTTTAGATAAATTTTAGGTAGAAAAGGTTAAATGTAATAAATACATATGGTACCAGATGGGTACTTGAATTATCGAGGAATCACTTCGTAAATCATATAATTATTTAACCACCATGAAATAAACCTGAAATTAATATAAAATAATACTAATGTCAACTGTAACTAAAAAATAAAATGGTCAAATAATCAATAAAAAGGCTAAATGACTTATGACACACTAATAGATTTTTGTTTGCATTTTGACAATCTAATAATTACAAATTTAAAATATTTTATAAAACAAAGTCTACTTGAAATAAACAAGAAAGAGACAAAATATGTATCACATCATACCTTTCCATGCAATCTTTAGTTTCCACATTCCAAACTAGAATCAAACCATCAATGCTCCCTGCTGCTAAATATTGCCCACAAGGAGACCAGGTTACTATATTGAGGGTCTATAAAAAAAAACAATAAACAATTTTGTATAATTTGAAACTAGACACTCAACCTACCAAATTCAAATTTTAATAACCCTTATTTGATGTATTCGGTGTAACTTCTAATTAGACCTGATACACAAATGGGAAGACAAAGTTTGCTTACTTCTTTTTCAATAATTTTCACCTCTCACTAGCAGCTGTGAATTTATCGTGAGAAAATCATACTGGCACAAGTTTAAAAGCAAAATCTAAAAAAATGTTATTATCCTGGAAAGAGAGATAAATATAAGATTTCCTCCTAGCAGTCACCACCACCATAAAGAGAACTAATAAGTGAATCTTATTAAACCATTACTAACTTACTGGGTCTCTGTTTCCTTAACTGCAAAATAGGTGTATGAAAAAGAGATGAAGAGAGAGAGAGAGACAGAGAATACAGATCAACAACCTTTCCAGACCTAAAATTCCAGAGTCTGTGATTACAAGTCTTGATAAAAGTCATTTAAAAAGAAAGGTCAATTACTGAAAATGTGAGAATAACTTGTTCTAATACTATGCTACAGTTAAATTTGAATTCTTATAAATTAAAAGATTTTCTTATCAAATTTCACAAAGAAGAAAGGTCAAACAGGACCTAGCAAAGTCCTACCTATTGTCCAGTTATTGGCTAAAGAAAGAAAGACTGACAGGCAGAAGGTGGACACATGCATAACGGTCTAGAGTTGTTCTCCATTTCTATCAATATTTAACCGCAAGTATATTTAGGCCAAGTAGTCATTAAATATTACCTTTAGCCTAATGAAAGTGTCACTTACAAAACCTACCTGAGAGATGGAATTATCTGAAAGATCAAATTGATTACTCCAAGTTTCTCTTCTATATAGCTTAACAGATTTTTCCACAGGAACTGCTAATAACTATTAGAAAAGATAAAATTCAGTTTGAAGAAAAGTTTACATTAAATTTGAAGAGAAAAAAAGGCAGAAAGTTCATCCAAATAAGTTTACAAAACATAAGAGCAAATTTATATTTTAACTGGCATTTAACAAAACTCAGAAAATTACTTAAAATTTTGATAAGCAATAAACAGGTGATGGTCACTCTATTGTTTGCATTGAAAAACAGAGTACCTGTAGTTACTAGTATTTTTAATACTACTTTTTAAGGTATCTAAGCCTTATGAATCTAAAAATTCATCTCATTTACTGGAAGAAAAGAAACAAAGCCAGAATACTTTGAAAATACTAAGGAAATTTATCCTCCTATCCATTCTTCAAAAAAAAACAGATTAGTAGAAAAAATTTAAATGATACATTCTTTCCATGTTAAACTATTATTTACAAACAGGAAAACTATTTTAATTTTATTAATTCTTAAATTAACCAGATTAATCAGCCCTGGCCAGTGTGGCTCAGTTAGTTGGAGCTTTATTCCACACACCAAAAGGTCATGGATTTGTTTCCAGTCAGGGCATACATACAGGTTGTGGGTTCAATCCCAAGTCAGAGTGCATATGAGAAGGCAAGTTTCTCAGATCGATGTTTGTTTCTCTCTCCTCTCTCTAAAAGCAATGAAAAAAAAATGTCCTCATATAAGGATTAAAAATAAGTAACATTTTTTAAAAAAATTTAAACAGCCATGGCTGGTGTGGCTCTGTGGACTGAGTGCCGGCTTGCAAACCAAAGAGCTGCCAGTTCTGTTCCCAATCAGGGCACATGGCTGGGTTGCAGGCCAGGTCCCCAGTAGGGGGCGCATAAGAGGCAACCACAATCACATATTGATGTTTCTCTCTCTCTTTTTCCTTCCCTTCCCCTCTCTCTAAAATAAATCTTTTAAAAAGTAAATCAATTGTAAAAAAGTTAATCAGATTAATGTTTTATAAGTATAGAAAAAATACATACTGGATTCCCCAACTATTTATTACTTTAACACAGAATGTACATTTTTAAAAGTTCACATGACACAAAAGGGAATACACTGAAAAGCAAGTCTTCCTCCCATACCTAAACTGTTTCTACTTCCTAAAGGCAATATAAGCATAAACTATACAAGAATGTATATGTACATATATACAAGTATGCATACACACAATTACTAAATAGCAGCATTTTTATATACCTATTATTCTATAGCTTGATGTTTTTTACTTAATTTCTCTGAAAACTATTCCATGTGAGGATACACAGATACATCACATTCTAACAGTTGCAAAGTACTTCGCTTTCAGGAATACCACAATTTATTTAACTAATTCCCTATTAACGAACATTTTGGATGTTTCCGATCTTTTGCTACTATAAAATGGTGCAACATTTTTGCTCTAAGTACCCTGTAGTGCATATGCATAAATATGTTTATAAAACATGAGCCTAGAAGTAGTACTGCTAGTCTTTAATTCTGACAAAAACAACACACCCTCATCCACATAGTATATAATCAAACTTTTGATCTTTGACCATCTGATTAACGAAAAATAGACTATCACTATAGCTTCAATTTGTATTTTTCAGTATGAAAGGCTGCATATATTTTCATATGTTAAAAGCCATCTGTATTTCTTCTTCTATATACTAATTGGTCATGTCTTTGTCCAATCTTTCCCCTGTTTTGAAGGCCTAATTAGCTTTATTAAGCAATTCATAAATCTCATGGAGTGTTCCCCCATCTTTCTATTGGGATCCTATTGATTTGTAAGAACTCTACATATTACTGATCTTAGCTTTGTCAGTGTTCCAAACTTGTCCTTTGACTCTGAAATATTTTTAACCACATAAAAAATTCACTTTTTACGTTAAATTTATTAATCTCCTTCAATTTCACACATACAGAAAAGTTGAAAGAAAGAATATAGCCAAATCACTACGTGGTAGGACGCCTCCAAGATGGTCCTCAATGATTCTCACTTCCCGGTATTCATGCCCTTTGCCAATACAGTTACTAAATTTCCTTTTCTCCCCCTTTACCATACACCAAATTCCCATATATATTGAATCAATTTCTGTTTAATAGGTTATCTGTCTGTTCATGAGTCAGTAGCAAACTTTTAATTCCCATAGCATCATCATTTGTTGTATCTCACTGGGCTAGACTCTATAACTTTTTTTTAAGACTTTAGTTTTCCATACGAACTTTAGAATCAGCATTATCTGATTCCCCCAAACATCTGATATTTTATACCTGAACGTTTTCCAAACTACAGAATAATTTAGGGAGGAATTAAATCTTTTTTTATAGTCACAATTTCCTTTCTAAGAATGGGGTATGTTTTTCTATTTAACAAGTCTTCTTTAACTCCTCTTGCAAGCATGTTAAAGTTCTCTTTATAACAATCTTTCATATTTCTTACTAAGTTATCCCTAGTTATTTTATCCTACTGTATTTTTCTAAATGGCTGTTGTTTGTATATAGAATTGTTATTGGTTCTGAATATTAATATTGCTTACAGCTACCTTACTCAAGTTTCTTCTTTTATTAATATTTTCCCTCAGTTCGTTTCCTTAAATACAAGCATTTCATTTGCAGACGAGAATTCTTCTTCCAACCAAACCTCTCATACCTTTCTAGTGTCTAACTGTTTCTGCTAGTACACCTCCAAAATGTTAAATACCGGTGGTAAGAGTGGACATAACAAGACTATTTCCAGAGTCACTCCATCAAACAAAAATTTAAGAATATAAAATTCATTCATGTAAAATGTACTCTTTAAAAACGATTCTTTAAGAAGCTGAAATGTTTCTTAAAGCATTTCAATATTAATTAGTTGGCGTGGGGCTCAAAAATTTATAATCCAAATAAAATAGTTACAATTTAAAAACTATTCTTATATTCAAATTCTTGATAAGAACATATCATACTCTTGATAAGAATGGAAACAAATAATTTTTTAAAAGGTTGAAAAATAAGAGTCACTTACCTTCCCACTTTTTGGCTGCCAAGCAAGTCTGCAGATTGATTTTGCATTTATCACATCATTGGACTTTTGTAGCAGTGGCCAACTAATAGCACATGTCTGATTAAAAAAAATTATTTCCCTTTATAAAAATTCTCCCCAAAGGATATGCAAAACTGAATATATTTAATAGGTAGACTTCTAAAATTGATATATAGCTCAGAAAAAGGCAACTTAATTCACTTTAATTTAGTTATAGTAATGTTCGATTTATCTAAATTACTTTAAGTCCTTCAGAGGAATAAAGAGCCTAAGTCTTAAATAATTAAATTTTTTAAAAAATTTCCTATGCAGAGTAAGGAAACTATGTAGAGTAAGTAAACATTATACTCAATGAATAAACATACAGCCATACACACACAATAAAAGCCAGTATTAAAATCTTGAAGTCTCTGCAAAAACAAACTTCAGAGACTTACTATAAAATGTTATGGTGTCAAAGTCAACCCTACTAAATAGTTCAAGAAGGAGGGGGGAGAAAGTGTGGCTACTGAAGCACATCTGGGGGGGTATTTTTTCTCATCAGCCACATCTCTACAAATGCCAAGGCCTCTCTGATTGCCTCAAGAAGAATTCATTGTATCTTCTACCAATCTGGAGAGCATTTTGTTCATACCTCCTTTAAAACTTTCATAGAAAAACAAACACACACAAGCAATAATTTAAAACAAAAAGAAAAAAAGAAACTTTTATCAGGCTGGGTTAGAAGAGTTGGTATGTGACTCCCCAAATTAAGTGTGGCCCATGCTTTACTTTATTTTTGTATTCCCAACATCTAGGGTCCAACAGATGGCAATTAGTTTGTAATATAATGGCTGAATTTCCCCCACTGATTTATAAAACCTAAAACTGAAATATATATCATTTCCTTTGTAACTGTGTACAAAAGCAGTTAGTCTTCAACATACTTACTTTTGCATTAGACTATTATGGAATTTGATCACAAAAACCCGTTTTTAACACTACTCAAAAGAAACTATAAAGAAAAAGAATTACGAATTTGACCAAATAAGACAATATGTAACACTCATATATTATATTATGAAAATGGACAAAAAGCTTTAAATTCAAATGAATGAGTTTACCTGATCTGAAATTTGCCACACTCTGACAGATCCATCACAACTAGCTGATGCCTGCAGGAGTAAAACAATAGATTTCTCTACAGTTGCAGCCATAATACTACATGGAAACTGGTTCAATTAATAAGTCAAAGTGTCTTCTTAACAACTGTGAAATTTTCTGCTAATTCTCCACTTACAATTTTAAACATAATCAAGAAAAATGCAAAAAGAGAGGGGGAAAAGTTATTACCAGAAAGACATCCTTAGGATCAAAGGAAAGACTTAATACAGGGGCTTCATGTCCTCGAAATGTTTTCTGCTGGATGCAATCCATCACATCTACAACTTTGACTAGAAAGTCACTGTGAACAGTAATAAAAGTGATGTATATGAATACATGTCAATACAAAATACTCTTCTAAATGCTATGACCCAAATATTTCAAAATCACAAGAATGCCATAATTTCTTTACAGCAATTTGTGAAATTTCACAGCCAAGTTTAATGACTGATCTTTTAGTTTTGCTCTATAAAGATGCTAAGAACACAAGTCAAGATTTCCAATTATGTTAAAATATAAATATTTTCCTAAGTGGCTTCCATAGTTACATTTTAGGCTTCTATTATTTGCTAATCAAATTACAGTCACACCATTTTTAAAAGGGCTTCATCTTTTACTCCACCACAGCGACTCACCAATTACTTTTTCCTATGACAAATAAACATCAAGGGAAAGTATAAAAATAGTGACTGTACAGGCCCGGTTCTACCTAAAATAATTTTTTAAATTTTGTACCAAATTATCATGCTCCCCAATCTTTTCCATCATTTTCTAAATAGACTGTCTGCAAAGCAATATACACACCTCAATTTACAAGAAATACAAGTCTATCCTCAAAAACCTTTACTAGTTAAAAACATTTTAATATAAAAATTAAGTGAACAAAAAAGAAGAGAGTCCTGAAAATGTTACCCTGAAAGCAATGAATGAGGCCATTCTGTTCTAACATTATTTCCTTTTCTGATATCAAAGAGCCTTACCCGGACCCAGCAGCGATTTTTGTACCATCACTATTAAAGACCACATGGTTTGCATTTGTGGTGAAGCGAGTCAATATACCATCTGGATCTCCTTCAGGAAATGTATGGACTTGAATAGTATTGTTAGATACTGCAGTGACCAATTTTCCACTCTAAAAGGAAAATACAGGTAAGAAATATTGGCAAAACAAATCTAAATTGGCTGGGAATCTCTCCATAATTAAAAGTCCTTAAAAACAAACAAACAAATAATTTTATAAATATAATTCATGTCAAGAGAAAAATTACCAATGTACAACTCTCTGGAAATGTATACTATCAAGAAAATTTTATTTGCTACCTTTAGAAAACTTAATTGACCCTTTACCAGCCAAACATTTAACCTCTGATTTTTCTTTTACTTCTGGTTAAGAAAAATATTTAATTAGTATTTTTATGAATTTACAAGTGTCACTAAAAAGAGAGACACAGGAGACCTTTTTAGAGAAAACATAGCTAGTCTCAGAGAGGGACAAACACATCAGGAGGCACGGCCACAAAGGCCGCGCTATAGTTTCCACAACAAAATCATATTACATGTCTTGTCTGGAATAGACTAAATGCGGAATCCACAGCGCCTTCTTAAATGCACTAAATGAACAAAGTTTCAGGTTCTGAAAATGACTAGTAGGTACCACTGCTTTGCAGAGCTTTTAGCTATGAATCATAAAAGACCAAGGATCTAGACCAGTACTTTAATTTTATTACTTTTCCAAAAGAGATTAATTCCTAACATACTAAGTCATAGCCTACCATCCACATAGAAGCTTTGATAAATCACATGGTCAATTTATTAATTTAGGTTAAATGATAATCACCAAGGGAAACAAATGATTCAAGTTTGTTAATGAATATACTCTATCATACAACGATAGGTCTCAGCCACATTTGCACATTTTGCATGTTTAGGACGCTTAGTCTACCTATAGCCTCTGCTGCTGCTCCAGTGGATAGAGAACTTGATGTTAACAATGACATGTTACCAAAAAGCAAAATTTGGGAGAATGCGTACATCTGTTATTCGTAACAGTACAGATGATTCAAACTTGAACTGTAATATACATTTATCAAGTTCAATTACTGGAAGACTGGTGAAAAATACTGTTTATGTCTATGTTGTAACTACTGTAAGTAGTTCAACAATCCATAGTAAACCAAATTCATAAGGTTGAAGCAAAGCTAACAATAATTTAAATGTAAAAACAAGAAGAGAACAAAAAAATTATAATCAATTCAAGACAACACTGATGATGCTAAGTGTTCTTTGGCAAAACTGCAGATATACCAACTATTTACAAGAGCACATCTACAGGAATTTTGTAACTTGGCTGTGCTTTTCTTGCACACAATTTCTAGCAGAATACTGACTAAGCATCCTTAGCTCTAATAAAGAATTTTGGTAATTCTTTAGTAACATGTTAACTAGCCCCTCTATTCATATCAAAGTCTATAACTATACTCATTCACCTGGAAGACCTGAATTTAAAAAAAAAAAACCCTGCTTTGAAGTCATTTTCCAACAAATCTACTAGGAAACCAAATACTATCAGTACTTTATCAACTAATAAAAGTTTTAAAAGAATACAGCATCCAAAGGATCAGGGCTCTGGTCAGGAACTGGTCAGCCCACTCATCTCCCTGGTGGGTTGGGAGGAATGGAACCCCACACAGGACGACTTCAGCTCCAGCCCACTGTGTTCCTTTCTAAGTCATTTCACCTTCCTCTGAGCTTTGGTTTTCTCAAGATTAAAATGAAGATAATTACACATACCTCTCCATATCTTTGTTAAAAGGCCTGACCATGTAAAATACTATGTAAGCATTAAGTATTACTACCCATGAACATGTCAATTCCTCCCAGTTTCATATTGGAGGGTGATATTTCCTCCACTTTGTTCTCAAATAAAGAATCTAATGGTACTTTCCTGTGTGACTGAATCCAAGAATAGAAAGTATTTGTTTATAAGCAATTATGTTTTAAATAAAATATACTGTAAAACTATCAACTTTGCACGGCTATTTGGTAATGTCATTTCAATGAAGTCCCACAAACTCCATTCCTAAAGCCAAAGAAAACATTTTAGGACTGACTATGGTACTTACGGTGGGCTGAATAATGGCCCCCAAAAGACATCTCTAAGTCCTGAGCCCAGGTACCTGAGAATGACTTTATTTGGAAACAGAATCTTTGCAGATGTACTAAAGATTGGCATCCTTATAAGAAAAAGGAGAGATCTGAGACACAGAGACATGGAGAAGGCAAAGTGTGCATTCTAATATTAATATGTAATATCAACTTACTCTAAAAAATATTCTAGCAACTGTGTATAATACTGCGAAATATATACTGATCTCTACTCCCAGTTTTTGGAGCAGAGTTCCCAAGACTGTTGTAATTTTCTAAGTGATAAGAACACAGGAAACATCTTTTATTCTAATATCTGGTCTTTGAGCCTAACTCCTGACACAGAGCTCCTAAATCCTCTGGAATTTCCTGAGTAACAGGAGTGTCTTTTGTTCTAATGAGGCACTCTTCCTGGGCTCCTGGATAGCTTCAGGATCATGGCTAGTCACTAGAAAGACAAAACCAATATTGGAAGCTTGGAACATTCAGCCCCACTCCCTACACTAGGAGAAGGGGAAAGGAGCTGGAAATGGAGTTAATAATCAATCATCTCATGTGATAAAACCTCCATAAAAATCCCAACAGTATGGGGTTTAAGGAGCTCCCAGGTTGGGGGACACATCCACATACCGGGAGGCTGGTGCATCCTAACTCCACAGGGACAAAAACTCCTGCACTCAGGACCCTCCCAGACATTGCCCTATATACCTCTTTATCTGGCTTATTCATCAGTATCCTTTATCATATAATAACCTGATAAATGTGCTTCCCTAAGTTCTGTGAACTGCTGAAGTGACAGAACCCAAGGAGGAAGTCATAGGAACCTGTAATTTATAGCGAAGTTAAACAGAAGTTGTAGGTAATCTGGGGACCTACTACTTGTGATTGGTATCTGAAGTGGGGGACAGTTTTGTGTGACTGAATCCTTAACATGCAGAGTCTGCACAAACTCCAGTTAGTGTCAGAATTGAATTGAACTGAATTATAGGACACCCAGCTGGTACTGCAGAGAATTGCTTGGTGTGGGAAAAAATCAACACATCTGGTATCAGAAGTGTTATGAGTATGGAAGTAATGTGAGAGTTAAAACACACACACACACACACACACACACACACACACACACACAGAGGAGAGTGTTCTCCCTTTACAAATACTTCTCCAAGCCTTCACTATTACTGGGATTAATAATATTTTTTGTTCTTGCCTATCTTATAGAAAGAAAAATCCAACTGTTTAATTTGCATTTCTTTGCTTATTAGTGAGATTTAGCTTCAATTTAATGTACGTTAGTCATTTATACTTTTGGAAATGTATTTTCCATTATATATGACCATTTAAAAAACAGTATCTTGCCTTGGCTGGTGTGGCTCAGTGGATTGAGTACCAGCCTGTGAACCAAAGGGTAGCAGGCTCGATTCCCAGTCAGGGCACATGCCTGGGTTGTGGGCCAGGTCCCCAGTTGGGAGCATGTGAGAGGCAACCCCACACTGATGTTTCCCTCTTTTTCTCCTTCCCTTCCCCTCTGTCTAAAAGTAAATAAATGAAATCTTTTAAAAAACAAAATATCTAAAGTATCTAAAGACTATCTCATCTATCTGAATGAGCCTCAGTTTTAAAAAAATATTAATTCTGTGGAAAGATTTTTTTTCCTACCCAATACAATATACCCAACTTAAAATTCTTCACAAACAAAAAGCTTAGTGGTTTTTAGATTCTTAGTTTACAGAGTCCTTCTGAAAACATGTTTTCATTCTCCAAGTAACCTACATCTCAAAACCTGAAAATGCTACTGTGTTGTGCCACCAAGAAATTACAAGGAAGATTTAATGCTCTTTCTTAAAAAAAAAAAAACAAAAAAAAACAAAGGCATATCTTCTTGCATATACTTTAACTGGTTCACCATTAATTTCCATTAATCACCCTGAATAAACCGTTCAGACTTTACCTGTAAAACTTTTGGGCAATTATGGCATTATTATACATTTTAAAATATTATTTCATAAGAGAAATAAACAAAGAACTGTATCTATTCATAACTTACAAAAAATAATTTTCCACTAAGCATACAAAATATTCACATGGCAGTACAATTTCACACCAGTTGTTCTAATTGTTTTTAATACCTTCAAAGCACATGAATACGCCTTTTCTCCAACATTAATGGACTTAGGATCATCATCATCCAAGTCTTCCCAAATCCTCACATCACCATCACTTCCACAAGTCACAATACAACTATAAAAGAAACACACTCATTAAAAAGTCACCCTGTTTTCAGGCCTATCTTTTTAAATGGTACTTAATTTTTTTAAATTAAATCAAGATATGCTTTCCCATTTTACATTCATAAACCTCAGTAACAAAGACTGCTAACCTCCAACGCTGTAAAATAAAAAGGTGAGTTTAATGCTCTCTTCAGTTTCTCCCTGGCAAAAAGGTCTTTACTAATTTGTAATAATGTAAGAAAGATGAGTGTCTAATCTCTGTAACACCAGGGACCAGGTCTCCTGAGCTCACCATTGTGTCTCTAACACAATTCAGTCTCCATTATATAGAAACTTTGATAAATGTTTGTTGAATGGATAAATGGATGCAAAAGCTCAATTATCCAAAGCTGATTATGCAAATGGATACCTATAGCTCTCAAATTTTATTTTACATCTTGTCTTTCAAGTGCTTTTATTCATCTGGTATATGTCCTACCTAGACACATACAAAGCAAATGAAATATACAAATAACATGAAAAAAATGGCAAAGAGAAGCTATAAAAAGAACTGTGGCCCTGGCTGGTGTGGCTCAGTGGACTGAGCGCTGGCCTGTGAACCAAAAGGTCACCGGTTTGATTCCCAGTCAGGGCACATGCCTGGGTTGTGGGCCAAGTCCCCAGTAGGCAACCACACACTGATGTTCCCCTCTTTTTCTCCCTCCCTTCCCCTCTCTAAAAATAAATAAAATCTTTTAAAAATATATTGCAATTTAAAAAAAAGGACTGTGGATGTTCAGAAGAAAAAGATTAATTCCCACTTGGGAAATCAGAAGGGTAGTATTTTCACCGGAGAGTCAAAGGACAAGTAGGATAAACTGACATTGGTGAAGACAGTAGTTTTGAACAGACAAAACACACGAACAAAAATATAGAGTGAGTAACACTTGGGGGAGTTTACCTAAAGCAGACAGAACAGGAAACTGAGAAAGAAAATGTAGACTAGAATCATTCTGTTTAGGATAACCTTTAGGCCAGAGTGAGGAGCTTCTACTCCCTTCCATAGGAAATAAACAGAACCATAAATATCAGTCTGACCAGGACATTCCTGTTTTATGCATCCAGCCAATTCAGCATTTATTCTCAATTAGTATTAGTTGCATCAAAATTGGATGGGTTGGGTTAGACAGACCTCTTCTTGGCACTTCCAGCTTCTGTCATAACCTTGTTCAGTTGTGTAACAAGTGCAAAGAATAGAGTTCTCACTTTAACACACAGGTAAATCTGAAAGACAACCAGTGATAACTCATCTCCCCCTGTCCATTCCTTTCTTGATACAACATAACACCTCCTCTCAAGGATAGCACATAAAAACCAAAGTGAAGTCAAACACAGACCCTTAGGGAAAGTGCTTTCTTTCAGTATACAGTGGAGATGGGAGAGAGATTTCATATCGCTGTCCCTACCAACTATTTGGTGTTATCAGCCAAGGGAGATGAACAAAGTTGCAGGTGCCAGCTGGTGGGACCAGTGGGAAATAATAGTGAAATACAGTGGAACTAATGAGAAAAATATGCAGTAAATAGTTAAGTTATCCTTTGAAGAGCTTTTAGAATAGTCTGAACATTCTTCCTACAGTGCTTTTGTCATTTACTATAGGAATAAAACTACTTATAAATTTTATTATTGGCTATGCTTTTTAAGTTTGCAAAAACAAAAATATTTTGGTAGTGATGAACTGAAGCCAAATACATAAAGCACCTGTTTAATAAAAAATTAAATACTGAATTTCTGCTTCTCAAGCACTTGGTAATAAAAGCGTAACATGAACAAAATCTTAGCTGACATTTACCATGGGGGCTACAGTGACGACACAACCATAGGAAAGTCGCATATACACAACTCCTGAAGAAGCATCAGTACCTACTTCGTAAGTCCGAAGTTATCTTGGGACTACCTGAAAACCACAAATCACACAGCCGCAGAGTGAATGTGCACCTTGTCAATTAGGACTTTGCTATTCAATAGAACTTTCTGAGATGATGGAATGCTCTACCTCTGGCTACTAAGCAACTGAAATGTGCCTAGTAGGACTCTGGAACTGAATTTTTAATTTAGTTAATTTTAATTAATTTAAAGCTAAATAGCTACCAGTGGCTAGTAACCATTGTATTGAACAGTGCAGCATTAAAACAAATGACGGTTGTTCTAAATTAATTTTGTTCACTTTTCATTCTAAATTTTCTAGTACAAGTATGAAAAGTAAAGTGATAGTTGTTAATGTGTTGCTTCCATTAGTAAAAGGGCTTTTCAAACAGTTAAATGATGCTGGTTTTATACTAACATCATCAAAGGTCTGAAACAAAGTCAATCAGATTAATTCTAATAATGGTTTAGTTTTCCCTTCAGTTCATGGAAACAATGTACAGCTTCTGTAAATTCATTCTGTTGAAAGTGAAACATCTGACATTATTTTGAATTCTATCTTATTATGCTTGAAAAGTTCAATGCTAAAGAGAAAATTTTTAATTTTTACAGTAATAATACACTCTCATAAAGCACAACATTTGTAAAAACAATGTTCTTACTAATCTATAAAACACAAATGTACTCAGAATTGGAATTATAATTCATAATTGTACCTAAATGAGCTGTGATAGATAACATACCAGTCAAAACAGAAGCCACACTTATCAAATTTTTAGATAATTTTATTTATACCCAGAACAAAAATTTTATAACAAATATTAAATACACACAAATACTTCAACATTACAGATGCTTTCTCTGCCACCTACCATCAATTATATCTTTAATATATTTGAGCCTTTGAAGACTGACTTTATAAAGCCTGCATCATATAATGATCACATTATTATTATTGGAAATAAGTCATGTAAATCTTAGTTCCATTTTTGTTCAAAATCAGAAATCTTTAATCAGATCATTCAAGTTAAGCCTTTGAAGCTTTTAGTAAAATTCAATTAATGAAAACGAAACTATGAACAGGAAGACATTGAAATTTATCCCTACAAAAGCAAATAAAAATTGTACAAATTGTGCATTAAAAGCTGACACAGTAAATGATTTAATTTTGAAATTCTGTAATTGCACTTTGAAATATGTTGACTTGCAGGAAGAATCTTTTGATGGAACTCCTTTCTAATAATATAAATTTATGTTTTACTCCAGAATGAAATAAGATTAAGTAGGCCTAAAATTTGGGACATATTCTAAGAAATCATAGAGAAAACTTACTTGATGAATCTTGTCTTTAAAATACCAAAGACCTTATTATGGAAAAAGGGTACTCTGAACGCAGGTAAAAAGACAAAACCTAAAAAATACTAAAGCTGAAATATTTATACATTTCAATTAAAATAAATTTTTTAAAATTGACACTCTTCCATTTAATAGAATTTGCTCTGACTTTATTAGGTACATGAAAACCTAAACAGTATTTTATTATTGAAAAACACTATGACCTAAAGAAAAGAATTAACTGAAGGCCTCACTTCAAACTTATTAACCATAAAATGCAATGCTGAAGATGACTGCACTTAATTTTTTATGAAAAGTAAAAATGAGACCATATTGAAAAAATATATATTTTTCAAAAAAATATCAGCAACACCATATTAGGAGCTGGTTTAAAAAAATGATTAAAGTACACAAATATGTACTAAGAATTATTCTACTTATGTTAGTGTTTAGATTATGTTATGTTTAGACAATCATGTACAAAGATGTTTTTAATCTCATAAATATAAATGTGTTTTAGGAAAAAGTGTTTGGAAGCAGTTAATAGAAATGTTATAGACCTATCAAAACAAAATAATTTGCCAATCAGTAAATAGTTCAAAATATTATAATTTTAACTGTAATTCTCTTGCAATCCTTCTCTCCCTTCTCAAGGAAGTCCTAGTTTAGATGATAAATTAAGAAATCCACTGTAAGTTTCTGAGCATAAGGACTAACTCTATTAATGCCTTTATCTTCTTTAGTATGTAACTACAAAAAGCCCATGATTACAAAGGCACTTCTCACCATCTGGATTCTCTTACCTTCACAGAGCCATGTTCTTCCCTCATCAGACCGCCCCTCTCTGACCCTCGCGCTGGCCTCGGGAGATCATTCAGGCACCAGCAAAATTTCTGTACCATCAGATCTTCTTCTGAACACTGCTGCCTCTTAAGCCCTCTTAAGTGGTGGTTGATTTCTTTTCTATATCCCTCTGGGACCTAGAGGTGGGCTTCCTGGCATTTCATTCATTACCACTTGCATTCTATTGCCACACCCTCTCTTTAAAAAAACAACAACAAAAAAACTGCCATCAGACCACCTACAGATTCTTAAAAAGAAATCCCTCCAGTTCCCTACGGATTTTTAGCACTAAATTCATTGTTATTCTCTCTCTAACAACACTATTCCTGGCACAACTCTTAGTGTTTCCAACACCCATATTGGTGAAACCTTCTGATACTCAGTCTTGTCCTCTACCCCATCTTGGACTCTCATAGTCAGGGCCTAGATTTTGCCTTCACCAATACCGCAAATACTTCAAACATCTTAAACACTTATCTTTTCACCTATCACCCTTAATATCCTAACTCCAACAATATTTAAATTCTATTAGGATCTACAATCTACTGAAACTATCTTTTCACTATCCCTTCAAGTTCTCACATCGCTCCTAGTCTGGCTCAGATTTCATAGTCTGCTATTAAGATCACTCCTCTGCATCATCCTGAAACCCCATGGCCCTCTCTGACTTTGTCACACTAACCAGGCAAAATCCCAACCCTGGTTAGATCTAATTCTCTGCCTATAAATAAATTTCTACAAGCAGAACTAAATACGGCTGGAGAAAAACATATAACCTGGTAATACATCTCACTTTAAAACCACAATCACAAACCTGAAGTAGGCCTTTAATGCTGCCCAGCAATCCAACTATATTCCCTGGTTCATTCAGTTTTCTCTCTCTTCTATTTATCTCATATCTACCCCTCTTTTTTCAAACCTCCTCCTTCCCACTGTCAACTAATGACTTTACATCCTATTCACTAAGAAAACACAAGCATTCTATATAGATATTGTCCACAGTTTCTCCCCATCTCATCTAAGTGCATGCTCCTTCCCTCCGCATGTGAATTTGACCATGCTCCTCCTACCTCTGGCCAATCTCTCCCTCTTATGTACAATGTGCTAGCCCCTCACAACTGATCAGGACATCACTCCAGCAATTCTCCCCCTTTTTGTTATAAAATCAACTTAACCCTCACTATAGGATCATCTCCATGCATATATATGCTGTAATCTGATGCGGACTCTATCCAGCGGGGTTCATGTGTTGTGGATGCGATGAACAAATTCACACGGACTGCAGTAGTCCTGTGGAGAAAAAGTGATGGCACAGCCACTCTCTGAGTGAGAGAGTGCCCCAACCCTTGCCTGAACAGGCTTTTATAGGTTTCTAATAGCATACATCAAAGAAGGTTCTCATTCATTATGCTCAGGTATGCTTTAGGTGATTACCTTTTACAGGTAACAAAGGAAAGGATGTTGCCTCTTACAGATAATATTCAAAGAACTCTGAGGGCTTATTCTGAGTCAGAGTTAATTAACCAAAGGGCCATACACTTTAGGAAACAAACTCATTTCATTCTTGTACCCTTATCAGAAAATTGAGGACATTCTTAGCAAAGCAGGTTTCACAGGATTTTATGCATTCTTTCTCAGGCCTGATGGCCCCAAGGAACCGCTCATTCCTGCCCAGGGCTACACTGTCCTCCCGCATTGTTTCAGGCTTGAGTCAGGCAGGGGAAGTAAGGCAGCCAAGAGATTAGGAGACTTCTTGCAGACAGAATGAAGACTCAGGCTGTGTCAAAGCTGAGGGGTGAGGGTCCATCACCCCCTTTTTCTATAGCCCCCCCCAAGTCTTCCCGAGGGCCCCCATTGTGACCATGTCTGTCTTAGGTTGTCCATCCCTTGAGGAATCTTACCTGTCATTGGCTAACCAGTCATCCACCCCAGGGGCCAAGCAGGGTGAAGTACAGGGGGCAGAGGCAGCGCCTCTGCCAGGGAGATAAGCTTTGTCTCCTTAGTGGCTTATGGTCTCAAGGTCTCTCACTCAGCCTTAGCCATGGGAGGTTACAGCTTCTGAAACCAGGCAGAGCAGATCCCAACAGTAATCTCTCTCACCTCAAAACAAAATAGAAATCTTTCCTGACCCCACATTTCTATCCAACTACCCTCATTCTTGGAGTGTCATACTCACTAATTCCAGTTCCTCCCTTTCCATTCTCTTGAATCCACTGCAACAACATTTTCATTCTTTTTTAAATTGATTTGAGGGAGAGAGGACGGTAGGTAGAAAGGGAGAGGGAGAGAAGGAGAGGAGAGGGGAGAGAAAGAGAGAGAAACATCGATTTTATTGTTTCACTTACTTATGTGTTCATTGGCTGCTTCTTGTGTGTGCCCCTGACTGGGGATCAACCTGCAACCATGGAGTATCAGGACAATGCTCTAACCAGCTGAGCTACCCAGCCAGGTCAAGGCTTTCAATCTTACCACTCCATTAAAAAAAAAAAAAACAACCCTCAAGATCATCCATCCATGGCCTCCACATCACTAAAGATAATGGTGAATTCTCAGTCCTCAATTTGACCCACCAACAGTATTTGATGTAGTTTATTATTTCCGCTGCAAAACACTTCATTTGGCTTCTTGACATCATTCTTATATCTTGGTTTTCTATTTTTCTAGCCACCCCTTCTTAGTTTCCTTAACTGGATCCTCTTCCCCTAACTTGACCTTTAAATATTTCTAATTGTTCCAGGGCTTAACCTTTGAATATTTTTTAACTACATTCATTCCCTTTCTACATGATTTCATCAAAGTTCATAGTATTAAATATCATCTCTATATTGACAACTCCCACATTTAGATTTCCAGACAAGACCTCAATCCTAAATTCCAGGAGGCATGAGCTAAAGATGTAGATTTCCATCTCTAGTTCACATTTCATCTCTAAGCTTTAAATGCACTTATTCAGCTATCTACTTCTCTAGTAGAAATCATACACTAATCATGTTCAAAGGCAAACTCATAATCTGCACCCCCATTCTACCTCTGAAATACGCTAAGCTTTTTGAACATGTGTGAATGACAGAATCGCAGACGTTATCCTAGAAACCTCCGTCCTTCATCCCTACTATCTGATCCATCCTGTCGATTTTGCCTTTTAAATGTTTCCTTAATGTACCTTCTTTTCTGCATACCCATGTCTACTCCAGTCTGAGTTCTCATCAAATGAACCAAACTAATACAGATACCTTCTAATAGTCTCTCTGAATCTACGCCTGCTCCTTTTACTCCATGTACCTTCTCAGAGTCTAATCATATCTCCTCTCTGTTTCAAATCTTTAACACCCTCCTACTACTTTTATTATGAAATCAAGATTCCTTAATAAAGATCAAAAGGCCTTGGGTAGGATGTCCATTGCCTAGCTTCACAAATTTGTCTCTTGTCAATCTCAGCATCACTGCCTACATTTTAGATCACAAGCTTTCTTTCAGTTCTTTGAGGATGCCACAGTCCCTACTCCCACTGGGTGTTTGCACATGGTGATCCCTTTCTTGAGTGCCAATACTACCACCCCACAGTGACCACCTCTTTAGATACTTCTTAATGCCTACTCAGTCTTCAGATCTCATCTCACAACACACTTCCTGAGAAAAGTTTTCCCTGCCTTTTCAAACTAGATCAACTTCGCCTCTTAGGATCACTACACATATCACTTAATATTTCTAAATACAATTTTAAATGTACAGTTATTTTTTGTGATTAATTTGTGCCCAATGTCAATCTAAAAAGACCTTAAAGTCAATGAAGGAAAAGACTGTACTTTGCTTACACTATTATATCTCTAACTCTCAGTGGAATAGACATGCAAATATTTGTTCAATGAAAAAATCAACATAGAAATGACAGGGGAAGCCACACAATTGGATAGTGGTACATAGAAATGGAGTTTAGAAAGCTGAAAGAGACCTGAATAACCCTAGGAAAATATCACCATAAGAATCAAGCAGGGGAAATAAATAGAAAAAACAGCCACCAGAAAGTTAAAAACAACAAGAAAGGAAATAGCACCACAAAAGCCAAGGAAGGACAAAAGATGAAAAAGATAGAAAGGGCCACTGAATGTGACAAGTAGGCACCTAGCATTCTGACAAAATAATAATGTGAGATGCAGCGAGGAAGTGAACGAAGGTAAAATATAGGGGAAAACTCACATCTTTCCAACTCCCCTGAAAGTAAGTTAACATTCGTTCACTTTTTTGACATCCTTAAACTACCCTGACGGTCTGTATAGAACAATAAATGTAAGGAAAATAAACGTGCCATTTTACATTTCAACCTCATTTCTCTGTTTCTACGAATTGCTTTAGGCTTATGTGGCATAAGAATAAATGTCCTAATATTTGCACCTGAAACTTTTTTGCTTATCACAGTACTTTACCTCCCAGAATCATCAAAACAGACATCTGTGTGTCCCTCTGTATGTCCATATCTCATCGGCTTCCGTGTCGCAGGCATCTTTTCCTTCACCCAGCTGAAAATGTTTCATAAAAGCTAGTATTATTTTAAAGGAAAAGAAAGCCGAGGGCTGGCGAAGAAATAACCCTCTTTCTTCATACTATTAATCTCTCTCCAGGGCATGCTCTCGACATCCTCTATACCCCACCCGAGCGGCACTAGCAGAAAAAAAAATGCAGGATCTGTTAGGCAATGAGCCGGGAAAAGGACACTATTCTCTTCCGCACGAGTAGCGCCAAAGAGAACTCACCGAGATGCCTTCGCCTCCGCAACTGAAGAAAGGAGAGGCAAGCTCCGGGACTGGGACGATTCCCGCGCTCAAACGCGCTCGCCGCAACGCGCTTGCGCCGACACGCCCACGCCCAGTTCTGGTGAAGACTCAGGTCGCGGACCGGTGACGTCACTGCTCGCCGGATGCGAGGAAAAAAGCTGGTTGCTGGGGGACTGAGAAAGAAAGGGCGGGGGGAGCCGAACAAGGAAGTGGTGGAAGTGTCTGGGAATCTAGTGGAGGCGGTGACCGCGACGTCTCAGACGGGAACCCTGAGCCGAGGGGTGGGAACTTGATGAAAGGCAATCGCCTTGTAGGACTTACATGAGGTGCAGGAGTGGCTGGGCCTCCTTCCTTCACCTCAGGGAGCACCCAGACTGATGGCGATGGTGATGGCGGCACTTACTCGGACAGCTCCAATTAAACTGCGCTTGGAGAGGTGAGTGGGGGAAGGGTGGTTTCTGCCTGCCCACCTATTGAAGTCCGTTCCTACTTTTCAGGCTCTCCTCACAAGCTACCATATCTGCGACCCTGAACGGGTCCAGCACCTTCTTCGCGCTCGGGTGGAGAATGTGATCTTTGGGCACCTTCTCTAGAGTAGAGGAAAACGAGACCCTTCTCGACCCTTTGATCTTGGCATCCTTCGCGCCCTCACCTTGTCATTTTTCTAGAAATAAAAAAAGAAGGAAGACTTAATCTCGGTTTGCGATCCCTGGAGGTATGGCGTGTACATTAACGCGAAATCTTGGAGACTCTACATATATCCCTTAAGAGGAAAGTAACTTGGGTTCCTGTTCAGACCCCACTTAAACTTCAGTAAAGTGCGTACTTGAATTTTAAAGAGAAGCTAGAACCAAAGTGTATCGTTGAATACTTCGTTCTGTCCATGCAATATGTGCTTAGGTCTTGGCCATTAAGTTTAGGCTTTGCTTATGTCTTCACGTTATCCATGTTGGTAGACCGGTCTCCGATGAAAACCTTCACGAAGATTTTGTGTGTGTGTCTGGTACCTACCACTTAGCCTCAGCCATAACGTAAATGAGACGTTTTCCTGTTGTAGAGATTCCCCCCATTGTTTTTCAATCTTGTTCCATTTTGAAAGGTTGCAAACACACAGCACATAGTTAAGACAAGTCATGGTATTGTTCTTACCGTTGTGGCATTTTGTAAAGGGTGGTTTTGAGTACTGGGGCTCCAAATAGGCTTGCTAGACGCTGAGGTTTGGTATATGAATGAAGAGAAAGAGGGATTGGCTGAAAAAGAACTTGGGATTTGTGGGAAAATAACCAATCTATCGTTGAATTCCCTCTAGAGCAAAAGATGACCTGAGACAATTCTTGAGTGACTTAATGTTATTTGCAGATCATTCGTTTTTTAGATAGACTGATTTGCACATTTTTTATCCAAGTAAATATAATTGGATAGACTGTAGGTTCAAGCTGAACTCTGACATTGTTCATTTCTATAATGAATAAATCGATGAGATTTCAGTGTAATACTATTCAGAGCTCAGCATAAGAATTTGCAAATTGGAACAAGAGTTATAGCTATAAAATTCTCCAATTATAATATCTATAATACCATTTGACTTTAAAATTATGAATGATGTTCACACTTCTGTCCTTTCACTTTGCTTAGGTTAAAGAAAATTTTCCTTTACGAATTTCACATGTCTGAAAGAGCTTGGGCCTTACAGTGAAACAGCCCTGGGTTTTCCTTTTGACTCTAACAGTTACTCTTTGTATGACCCTGAATATGCTCCTCTACTTTTTTAGAATGTCAGATTCCTCATCGCTAAAATGTAGATGATACCTACCTCCATTGAATTGCTAAAGTATACAGAAGATAAAAATTTCACTAGATTGCCCTGGCTCATGTGGTTCAGTGGATTGAGTGCCAGCCTGCCAACCAAAAGGTGATTGTTCATTCCCGGTCCGGGGCACAAGCCTGTGTTTCTGGCCAGGTCCCCAGTAGGGGGCGCGCGAGGGGCTACCACACATTGATGTTTCCCTCTTTCTCCTTCCCTCCCTCCCTCTAAAAATAAATAAAATCTTAAAAAAAATTTTTTTTTAATTTCGCTGGATAATGATTTAAACTGACTCCATTTTAAATGAAACCAGTAAATGTCCACCCAAAGCATCCCGTTAATAACACAAGACATTGGTTTTACACATCTATGAATATCTCAATGTAGTCTTTTTGCTACAGTGTTTTCACAATTCCATTTCTGTATCAGTCAAATGCCTGCAAATTTTAATATCTTCAGTGAATTTATGGTCTTCTTCAGGACAACAGACACTCAAATGTACACAATAGTAGTGCAATAATGAAATGTGTATAACAAATGTTAGCAAAAATTCTAGTTATTTAAGATTATATAGCAAATGGACAATGCGTGTCTTGCAGAAGTAGGTAGCTGAATGAACTCACTGAAAATAATGCTAAGGTCACAAATTCAATTACAGCGAAGTGAGTTAGTTTTGCTCTGTTGTGACCTCTTAGTACCCTTAGGCTCACAAATATTGTTGGTCTCAAGGGCAGTAGAATGAGAAAACATGAATATATTACCATTCCACTAGTATTATCTACATAAAAAACAATATCGTATAATCTTGGAGAGTCAGTTTATCCAAGAGGCATATCAGTATTGCCTTATGGAAGGAGTTTTAAAATATCTTTTCCGTAAAATGTGTGCTTTATATAAAATGATTAATCCTGTGAAAGATAAGACTGGAAGAGAGTGTAATGATAACAGAAGAACATAGTGTGGAATAATAACACTGAAGGTAGTTTAGAAATCGGAAGATTTTTATATGTCTGAAAGTATCCTGAAACCCACCTGCCCTTTAAATTTATTTTTGGAGTAAATAATACTTGCACCTATATAAACCTCCTATGGTGTAAAAGAGAATACAGTCTTGTGTTATATTAATGCTGGATCCAACATAGATATAATCACTCTTATATAGATGAAAATAACTGAGACTGAGAAAGGTTGTAATTTGTCCAAGGTCACAGTCCTACCAAATGTCAGAGCTACAAACAGAACTCAGGTCTTTTACCTTCTAATCCAAAGTAGTCTTAACCACACTGCCTCTCCAAATTATAACTGATGCCATAAAACTTAGAAATTAGTGAAATATACCAGGATTTTAAGGTAATTTTATTGAAGTCTACAATCACCTTATGATGGTTTATAGGTAAAATTTGTTCCCAAGCTTAAATGTAAGCATATGTAATTACTATAAAGCAATGAAAAGAATAATCTATAATCAGTTTTAAAAAATTATTTCCTACTGTTTCTGTTGAAATCTATTTACTAAGTGAGCTTGCAAAACTACAAAACTTTTGTAGTTAAAGTTTGCTTACATACAACCATATTATTTTCAAAGAATTTAAAATTTTAAGACCTATTAAAAACAGCATGTTCATTATCAGGAGTAATTTAAAGTGCTTTTTAGATATTACATAAATGCTAAAGCCTCTTCAGCCTCAGTTTTATGAAGTCTGTTTTTGTGCAGATTTTCTAGCCTTATATGTAGGTAGCCTTTGTTTCATCTTTTTCCTTTTTGATCTTAATTTCACTACTTTCCCATCTTTCCTTTTTTAGAAATTAGCTTCTACATGAAAAGTTGAGTAATATTAGAAAGCAACTAATATGTATTTTCATTAAGCTCAGTGTATGCTGTTTTTGTACATTTTAATCCTGGCAGTAAAAACATGAGGCAGCTGGCATTATCCAGATTTTACAAAGGGAATACTGAAGCTAAAAGGAGATTTTTAAAATCAGTTGACTAGTAAGTGACAGAGTCTTAATTTTAGCTCATGTTCGATGATTTAGCAACTCATGCTTTTTCATCTGTACCATGCTTCATTTTAAATATAGTATAGTGAAAAACTGTAGATTATTATTTTTATGGAGCTTAAAACTTTAAAATTTTTAGGCTAACTTGCTCATACAGGGAAAAAAGACTGCAAGGGAACAAGCCAAGATATCCAAGTTGACTGCTTAATCGAATTACACTCAACCCTTAAACAGCTCTGGACTTAGGGGCCACAATCCCCTGCCCCTACATGCAGTTGAAAATCTGCACATGACTTTTGACTCCTCCAAAACTTAACTAATAGCCTGCTGTTGATTGTAACCCTATCTGTTAACACATATTTTGCAATATATGTGTGTGCGAGTGTGTGTGTGTGTATTCTTACAATAAAATAAGCCAGACGAAAAAAAATGTTATTAAGAAAATTATGAAGAGAAATACATTTACAATAGTATACATATTTATTGGGAAAAATTGCATATAAGTAGATCCATGCAATTTAAACATGTGTTGCTCAAGTATCTACTGTCATTCCTCTTTTTTAAAAAATATGTATTGATTGATTCTTAGAAAGAAGAAAGGGGGAGAGTGAGCGAGAGAGAAATATCAGTTTGGGTTTTTTTAATTTGTTTTTTCAATCCTCACCATAAGATATGTTTATTGATTTTAGATGGGGGAAGGGAAGAAAGAAACATCAAAACATTGATGTGAGAGAGAAACATTAATTGGTTGCCTCTGGGCGCAACCATGGATCAAACCTGCATCCAACCCATGACCTTTTGGTGTACAAGATGATGATCCCATCAACTGAGCCACCCGGCCAGGGCAAAACATCAATTTTCTGCCCTACCCACCTATGCATTCAGTAGTTGCTTCTTGCATGTGCCCTGACCAGAGATGGAACCTGTAACTTGACCCAAGTGGACAGTGCTCTAATAAATTGAGCATCTGGCCAGGGCTGTTTTTCTTCTAAAAAAAACTTTTCTGAATGTTTTATATATTTTATAATCAGCGTGTGTTGTTCTTATAACTTAAAAGTTACAAGGAAAAATACATCTGTACAATCCAACTTATTCCTTAAAGTATTTAATAGTCTACCTTAAATATTCTGGTTTCTAAGATTTTGTTAAGGTTCTTCTACTTTTAGAAGTCCATGTACTACCAGCTCTTAGTTTTCTGCTCTCTTCATTCTAGATTAGCAGTTTTCAACCTTTTTCATCTGTGACACACATGAACTAATTACTAAAATTCTGCAGCACACCAAAAAATATATTTTTTGCTAGTCTGAGAAAAAATAGGTGTAATTTTAATTCTTTCACACTGGACAGCTGTTGTTATGTTGGCTGTTGTTGTTTTTTTATTTGATAGTCTAAGGGAAAAGAGATCAGTACCCCCAACTAAATAGTGAGGCATGTTTTAAATATTCTTGAAGCATACCATTTGAAAATCACTGCTCTATGTTAACTTCCATCAGTTGCAGGTTACTAGACATTTGTCATTATCTTTAGTTAGCATGCTCAAGAAATATATACTCATTTTTTTTTTAAAGATTTTATTTATTTATTTTTAGATGAGGGGAAGGGAGGGAGAAAGCGAGGGAGAGAAACATCAGTGTGTGGTTGTCTTTCATGTAGGTCACCCCCTACTGAGGACTTGTCCTGCAACCCAGGCATCTACCTTGACTGGGAATCGAACTGGTGACCTTTGCTTCGCAGTCCGGCACTCAACCCACTGAGCCACACCAGCCAGGGCCGGAAATGTATATTCATTTTAATATTTACACCATGTTAAGTGTTTCCCCAAAGTTTATTCCCCAAAACAGATTTGTGGTAAGTTAAATATCGGAAACTATCGCTTAAGCAGGTTTCTTAACTAAAGGACTTCTTGGAACCTTTTGCTAAACATGCATCGTAATCTTTCAAAGGAGAAGCATTCCCAAACTTGTTTGGTAAAGAAATTCTTATTTCTGTAGAAGATGTATTAACATCTTTTAGGACTAGTGTCTATAAGACTACAGATTAGGAAGCAAATTATTATTAGGAAAGTAAGTGGGAAAAGTGGGAGAAGAAGAAGCTACAGTGGTACTAATTAATCATTCTTTTTTTTTTTTTTAATCCAGTTAAGTCCCTCACTTGGTAGCATGAAAAAAGGAGACACAGTTGACCCTTGCACAATATGAGTTTGAACTGCACATGCCCACATACATGGATTTTTTCAATAAATATATTGGAAAAATTTTTGGAGATTTGTGACAATTTGGAAAAACTCACAGATGAACTGCATAGCCTAGAAAAACAAAAATTAAGAAAAGAATGTCATGAACGCATAAAATATATGTAGACACTTAGTATATTTTTAACACTTATTACCATAAAATGTACACAAGTCAATTATAAAAAGTTAAAATTAATTAAAACTTACACAAACATTTACAGACCATACATGATGTCACTCACAGTGGAGAGAAATGTAAACAAATACAAAGATACAGTATAAGTCATAACTGCATAAAATTAACTATAGTACATATAATACTATTGTAATAATTTCAGTCACTTTCTGTTGCTGTTAGCATTACAGTGAGCTAAATTATTGTGAATATCTGCTTAAAATGCTGTGTAACATTCATCATCTCATTGTGAGCAGTTTGTCTCCTCAGTAAATTGTATATCACAGTAAAAAGTGATCTCATGATACTCACATATCTTTCATCATATTTAGTACAGTACCATAAACCTTGAATAACAACATTGGGACCCATATAAAGTTCCACTAGTGGTACTGCAAGTGCTCCCAAGAAGCAGCAAAAAGTCATGACAGTGAGAGAAAAAGTTGAATTGCTTGATATGTATCATAGATTGAGGTCTGCATCTGTGGTTGCCCACCATTTCAAGATAAATGAATACATATAAAAGCAGAAAAGGAAATATGTAAGGCTGTTGTTGCTGCCATGCCAGAGGGCATGAAAGCCTTGCCCTTTTTACAAGATACTATTTTATCTCCTATTGAAAATTAAGCTTTTATGTGGGTGCAGGATTGCTATAAGAAAGGTGTACCTACAGACTCTTAATATGATTCAAGAAAAAAGCAAAGTCATTATATGACAACTTAAAGCAAAAGGAAGGTGCAGGATCTAAAGTTAGAGAATTTCATGCCAGCAAAGGATTGTTGACTAATTTTAGAAAGAGATTGGCTTAAAAAATGTCAAGATAACAGGAAGCAGCTTGTGCCAACCAAGAGGCAGCAGACAAGTTCCCAGACACCATTAAGAAGACCATTGAGGAGAAAGAATATCTGCCTGAACGGTTTTTTTTTAAATATATTTTATTCATTAAGCTATTACAGTTGTCCCAATATTTTTCCCCTTTGCCCCCTCTGCCTGGTACCTCCTTCCCTCCAGCGAACCCTCCCACCACCTTAGTTCATGTCCATGGATCGAGCATATAAGTTCTTTGGCTTCTCCATTTCCTATACTACTCTTAACATCCCCCTGACTATTTTGTACCTACCAATTATGGTTCTTAATCCCCTCCCCTTTTCCCTTCCCCATTGATCTCCGTTTCCATGATTCCATTCCTGTTCCAGTTGTTTGCTTAGCTTGTTTTTGTTTTTTTAAATTCAGTTGTTGATAGTTGTGAGTTTGTTGTCATTTTACTGGTCATAGTTTTGATCTTCTTTTTCTTAAATAAATCCCTTTAACATTTTATGTAATAAGGCTTGGTGAAGATGAACTCCTTTAACTTGACCTTATCTGGGAAGCACTTGATCTGCCCTTCCATTCTAAATGATAGCTTTGCTGGATAGAGTAATCTCGGTTGTAGGTCCTTACTTTTCATCACTTGGAATACTTCTTGCCTGCTGAATTTCTTTTAAGAAATCAGTTGATGTCCTGGCTGATATGGCTCCATGGATTGAGCGCCAGCCTGCAAACCAAAGGGTCACTGGTTTGATTCCCTGTCAGGGCACATGCCTGGGTTGCTGGCCAGGTCCCCAGTTTGGGGCACTTGAGAGGAAACCACACATTGATATTTCTCCTCTTTCTCCCTCCCTTCCCATCTCTCTAAAAATAAAGAACAATAGGTTCATCTTTTAAAAAAAACAGTTGATAGTTTTATACGAACTCCTTTGTAGATAACTCTTTTGTTGCTTTTAAGATTCCCTCTTCATCTGTAGCCTTCAGCATTTTAATTATGATGTGTCTTGGTGTGGTCCACTTTGGTTCCAACTTGTTTAGGACACTCTGTGCTTCCTAGACTTACATGTCTATTTCCTTCACCAACTTAGGGAAGTTTTCTTTCATTATTTTTTCAAATAAGTTTTCAATTTCTTGTTCTTCCTCTTCTGGCATCCCTGTGATTCAGATGTTGGCTCATTTGAAGATGTCTCAGAGTCTTCTTATTCTCTCCTCATTTTTTTTGAATTTTTGTTTCTTCATTCTGTTCTGGTTGACTGTTTATTTCTTCTTTATATTCCAAATTGTTGATTTGAATCCCAGATTCCTTCCCTTCACTGTTGGTTCCCTATGGATTTTTCTTTGTTTCACTTAGTGTAGCCTTCATTTCTTCCCTTATGTTTTCCATACTCATTGGGATCTTAAGAATCCTTATCACCAGTGTTTCGAACTCTGAATTTGATAAGTTAGCTATTTCCGTTTCATTTAGTTCTTTTTCTGGAGTTTTGATCTACTCCTTCATTTGGTCCATATTCTTTGTGGCCTCAGTTGGCAGCCTCCCTGTGTTTGCTTCCGTGTATTGGGCAGAGTGGCTTTGACTCCATCTTGGCGCACCTGTTACATTGTAAGGGGCAGAACCTTAGGTATTCACCAGGCTGGGGCAACCTGCTTCACTGCTTTGTGGCACTGTGTGTGGGGGAAGGGTCTGAGAGGGAACAACGCAACTTGCTTGCTAGGCTCTCATCCCATTTCCAGTCACTTCTACTTCCTCTATGTGACTGGCACCCTTCTAGCTGCTGCCCTGATGCTGAATCCCAGAGTGAGTGGGTTTGCACATGTTCTGGGGTCCTGCAGGTCCTTTAAACAGACGCTCCTGAGAAACTGGCAGTTTGCTCGCTGCCCAACCCCCACTGGTTCTTTATTTTGCTGGTGCTGTAACCCTGGGCTTCATGGTCCAGCCTGGGACTGGAATGGCTTGCTTCCCAGGTGTCCTGCCTGGTTTTTACCCTCAAGAGGTGAATGTGGGACCAACCACCACTGCTGCTGACACACCGCATCCTCTTCACTCTGGCTCCCCATCTCTGCCCCTCCTACCATCTGGATGAATATTTCTTCCTTAAATCCTTGGTTGTTGGAATTCCATGCAGTTCAATTTTCTGGCAGTTCTGGTTGTATTTTATTTTGAGATTAGTTGTGATCCTTCTTATGGTTGTGCAAGGAGGTGAAGTGTGTATGCCTATGCCTCCATCTTGGCCAGAAGCGGCTACCTAAACAGGTTTTTGGGGTTTTTTTATTATTATATTTTATTGATTATGCTATTACAGTTGTCCCATTTCTCCCCCATCATTACCCTCCACCCTGCACACCCCCTCCCACCCACATTCCCCCCTTTAGTTCATGTCCATGTGTCATAAGTTCTTTAGCTTCTACTTTTCCCACACTATTCTTGCCCTCCCCCTGTCTATTTTCTACCCACCATCTATGCTACTTATTCTCTGTACCTTTTCTCCCTCTCTCCTCCTCCCACTCCCCTGTTGCAAACCCTCCATGTGATCTCCATTTCTGT
>PVKU01003510.1:0-132537 GCA_004027475.1 Anoura caudifer | reverse complement strand
TGTTTGCTTAGTTTGCTTTTGTTTTAGGTGTGGTTCTAAACAGGTTTTTAATGAAGAGCTAATAGACACCACACCAGAGAAATTAACAGAACATGACTTGATGGAGATGAGTGTTTACAATCCAGAGCCAGAGGATGAGGAAGAAGACATAGAAGAAACAGCACCAGGAAACAGACTGACATTAGACAATCTGATAGAAGGGTTTCAGTTATTCAAGGTGGCTTTTGACTTCTTTTATGAAATGCACCTTTCTATGATATGGGCCCTGAAAGTAAAGCAAATGGTGGAAGAAGGGTTGTTGCCTTATAGAAATATTCTTAGAGAAATGAAAAAGCAAAAATATCAGACAGAACTTCAGTGTGTTTTATTACATTTACAACAAATGTGCCTGTCTGACTTGCCTCCCCTTCTACCTCCTCCACCGCTTCTGCTTTCGCCACCCCTGAAAGAGCAAGAACAACCTTCCTCTTCCTCCACCTCCTCAGCCTGCTCAACCTAAAGACAAGTGTAATGAATAGTAAATAATCATTATGTCACACATTTAATAAACGGATCTGTTGTGTATGTGTATGAGTGTCTTCATGTGAAAATCTGTATGGCAGGAACTGTGTGAGATGTTTCTGTGTAATCATCATCATTGCTTCAATATTCATCATGTGCAAAACTTGTATTGTGAAGTGGATAGACTACCCTTACCTAGTTATAGGTGAGTGATACTTGATATATAATAATGTTTTAACTTTCTTACTGTTTTATAATTTTGCTAAGAATTACATTATTGTACAGCATGCTTCTCATAATTGGAGAAACTGCTTATCAGCCTATCATCACAAGTAAGTAGTTTGAAATATGTGTTTCTAATGCTGTATTGTGAATCTGACTGTAATACTATATACCATAAAAATTTTATAACCATTCATTAGTGTATATGCTAGGGTACTGTAAGTAATGGTATCAATTACAGGAGACTACCATAAAGCAAAATTGTATTGCCGCTTCGTTATCGGTGTATGAATTTTTATACCTGCAAATAAATATGAATTTTTATACATTTAATTTTTGATGTCTAGTGTTAGTAGTATATATAACATCTACAGTATTTTTTATTATATAAGATAATATAGGTACTGACAGACAATTCATTTTGTAAATGAGTAACATAAACATAAAGCTATCCATTTATACAGCACAGTACTGTAAATCTAATTCATCTTCCTTATGACTTTTTCTTTTCTTTTATTGATTCTCGAGAGAGGGAGAGAAACATCAACATGAAAGAAAAAGCATCACTCTGTTGCCTCTTGCACGCACCCTGACCGCAACCAAACCCGCCCTGGCACGTGCCCTAAGTGGGAATCAAACTCACGACCTTTTGGTTTGTAGGACAACACCCAACTAACTGAACCACATGAGCCAGGGCCCTGTGTGTTGATTGATTGTTATCCATAAGACTGCTGGTCAATAGTAAGTGATTAGGAGTTAAGTTTTTAGAGAACAAAAAGTTTCAACTGCATGGGGAGTCGATTCCCCTAACCCCCAAATTGTTTAAGAGTCAACTGTACTTTAATATATATACTGGAAAATGAACTTGTATTGCTTTTATAATGAGAAAAATTTTTTTGGTTCAGAGGTTTTTCTCATATGAACAAACAAATTTTTCATATTTTTTTCTTTATCATTCCAAGGAATTCATTTGTTGTCTACTGTCCATTAAATTCCATTTCTGGTACCTAAATATTTCCACAGAATCCAACACAAATATCAGACTATAATCAAATAACAACTGTGACCCTACTTTGAATCTAATTCAGATTATTATTATATAATAATAATTATGAAGATAATAATCACAAACTGTGATCAGAATGCTTTCAAGGAATTTGGAGGTACATAAGGGTAGGAAAACTTTGGAATCATAGATTTGGTAAAGAAGTTTCTGGGCTGCATTACTATTAGAATAGTAATTTATTCGTGAATTTTATTCGTGAATAGTAATTTATTCAATACTTCGTAATGAAGTATTATTTATGGGATCAAATTTATGCCCTGTCCATATGGCTCAGTTGGTTGGCTCATCGTGCATATACCAAAAGGTTTAGGTTTCAATCCCCAGGCAGGGCACATACCTAGGTTGTGGGTTTGAGCCCTGGCCAGGGTGTGTATGGGAGACAGCTAATTGATGTTTCTCTCTCTCTCTCTTTCCCCCCTCCACCCCTCTCTTTTCCTCTCTTATTCTTCCCCTTCCTCTTTCTCTAAAATCAACAAAAACATATCCTTAGGTAAGGATTAAAAATATTTGAATAGGATCAAATTTATTTTACTTTAGTGTTAACATGAAATTTGGTCTTTAAATGCACATTACCATTGTAGACATACTAGTTGTTCAATGAATAATATATATGATAATCCTTTATCCAACATCATAGAGAATAGAAATGAATTTCTCAGATAAATGATATTTAACCTTTTAATTATAAGCTTTTTAACAGTTTCTATAGAATACTTGATCTTAAAACACCTTTCAGGCCTCAATAGAACTAAGTGTTATTTAAAGCTTTTATTAATGTACAATGGCCGTGTTGGGTATTCATTCTCTTGTCACTGTCATTGCAGTTGGTGCTAGAACCAATGACCAAATGGCTACTGAATCTGGGAACTTGCTTTTTAAAAAAAGTATTTATATAAACTTACTTTTTAGACATTTGCCTCTGGCTCATTGAGAAATAATATTTTTTTAAAATGATGTCACTGTGGACTCTGCAGAGAAATGTAACTTAGCTGCCTTCATAAAAAATTAATTATTAAATCAAATGCCAAAACAACCTCCCAAGTGATTCTTTCACCCTTTTTTTAAAGAAAAGAAAAGCTCTTTGCAGTTACCAACAAAGATCTTTGATTTGTCAGCACCTTTCAAAGTATCTTTGATTTCTCTACTACATAAAATGGTAGTAAAGCCATCTTCTTCACATTTTTTGTCTTTTCTACTTTACACAAAGTTTGTATAAAATTCCAGAAATACCTGAAAGAAGTAATACTGTGTATCAGTTATACCTCAATTTAAGAAAAAAAGAATGAACATAGGCTATTTTTGAAAGGACTCATTCAGATTTAAAGCCCTGAACTTTTTTACATTCAGATTTTACATGTCTAGGCAAGACACCAATGTACTTTTTTTGAACTTATCTTTAGTCTTGAAAAATATGACAGGGTGCTGGCCTGTGAATCAAAAGGTCTCTGGTTCTATTCCCAGTCAGGGCACATGCCTGGTTTGCAGGCTAGGTCCCTGGTTGAGGGCATGTGAGAGGCAGCCAACTGATGTTTCTCTCTCACCTTCTCTTTCTCCCTCCCTTCCCCCACTCTGAAAATAAATAAATAACTTTTTTAAAAAATAAATAAAATATGAAAATAAAATAGTTTTATTCTCACTAAAAATTAATGTTATTTTTATTTAGAGTATGTGATTGATTTTTTTTAAATTTTTGGTTTAGTGAAATTTCTGGAAGAGATTTACATTTTTTTTTTTTGATGTATTTGAATGTAAAGATGTGAGATTTTTAATATATTTATCTTCCTTTATAAAATTATGTAATAGTAAAGGAAATTCTAAATATCTTTTTTCCTAAAATGATCTCTCCATAGCATAAACTTTTAAAAAAGTTATTCTCAGTAATTATTAAGGTAAGATGTTTCCTATACCATAAAGTGATCAGTTTTGTTCTGTTTTGCCTTTCTTTCTTCCTTTCTTTTCTTTTCTTTTCTTTTTGTTCATTCTTTCATTTGCTCTTTCTTTCATTCTTTTGTTCTTTCTTTCCTTTTTTCTCTCCTTCTCTCTGTGTTTTTGTTTGGTTTTTATTTTTGTTTTCTGGGGGGATGTTTGTTTTTGTTTTTTGAAAAAACACTTGTGAGCATTTAATGAACTTCCCTTCATGTGGCTTCAAACTAACAGGACTCTCAGGGTCCCTTTCCTGCCTCCCCCCGCCCTGTCCCCAAATCCAACACCTTTGATCTTCTTTTCAGCTCTTCTGCTGAAGAATTTGGCCTTCAGGATGATAGGCTGCTTTGGGAGCTTTCCCTTCCCCAGAATTTTGTAGTAGCCCTATCACACCACCATCAAGGATAGAAGCAGCTCCAGTCTCGTTTTTGGCAGCATTTACCCATGTCTGCTCACTGACCAATGTCCACCCACAGTTTATCAAGGTTGACATTTGGGCAGAAGCTTTGGTTCCTCTTTAAGTGGTAATGCCTCATACCAACTTTCCCAGAGTAACTCAGGTGGTATTTGTCAAAGTTGATCCTGTGATGGATGATGCAAGCCACCAGCATTACATCAGCCTCCCAGGTGCTTCTGATGTAGCTAACGCCATGGCTCACATGGCCTGGAAATTTCCAAGTCTTCCTCAGTCTGGATGGCTGTCAGTGGCTGAGAGGCAAGAGGGAGGCCTCTTCTAACCTTTCTTGATATATCTGCTAAGTAGCTTCTGATTGTCACTATTATCCCAGTAAAGTTAATCAGATTTAGAACACTTGTCACTTTGTAAAAGAAAAATGCATAATTTACCTTAAAAGCTCAAAACTTATTTAAATATTTTGCTCTGAGGTAATTAGCAAACCTTGTGTTGCAAAATTTCCATGATCATATCTATTTACAAAGGGTTATATTCTCTTCTTTAAGATGATCTATTCCACGATTCTGTTCCAGCAACATGCAGGCAGTGTGGTACACTGAAAGTGAACAAGAAATGGAGAGGGCACAATCAAGTTCTCAGCTTTTTGGAACCCAGCCCTTCCCTCAGGGATAGCACACCTTCAGACAAGTAACACATCTGATGATGAGTGATTGGAACATTGTCAGCCATACATCCAATATTAAAAACTTTAATTTTTCTAACTTTTAGACAAATATAAATGGAAATAAATTTTATTTCTACTTTGCAAACTGTAACATTAAATGACATTCTGACTAATATATTGATATGCTGTGTTTTGCCAAATCATCTTTTGCCATAGCAGTTTTAAAAAGTAGGACTTCTGAAGCATGAACTCAGTCTTCTAGCAAAAGAATACCTATGTAAAATTTATATAAAGCTATAATTCTTAGATTCAAACAGATAATCAGAACATTTTCTGTGCATTAACTCTTTAAATACAGGTAAATATATGGAAAATTTAAGGTAATGGTATTTTTCACTTCATTTTATGGATACCTGCAGCATTAGCACATATAAGAATGGTTAGTTAACCTAAAATCCAGGGAACTTGGTCAGTTGGTACCTACCATACACAAGTCGGTAAGCCTTGCCAAAGTAAACCTGTTAGGTTAGCATGTAAACTTGTATAGAGGAAGGCTGGAAATTCGTTCCCTGGGGGAAAGAGTCAAATTGTTTTGTAGCTTTATGGTCTGTCGAGTTTCTGCTATATCATATGAATCCTTTTTTTTTCTTTCTTTTTTTACTTTGAAGTACTAGTTAGTTACCCTCCTGAAAATTGTATTTGCTCATAAACTGGTTTGCACTGGGCTGAACACAGAAGGGTTCTGCTATTTCTTCATTATGAGCTACTTGTCTAAAACCGGCGTAGGTGCTTTAATGAAACAACATATCTAATATGTTTGTTTGCTTTTTTTTTTCCAAAAAGAAAAAATACATTAACATTTACTGAGTACATAATACATTTAGAATCTGAGCTAAGTACTTTACGTACATTATTTCATTTAATCCCCAACAGCCCAGTGAAATAGATAGCATCACTACCTCTACTTTACAGATAAAGAAACAGACTTCAGGGTCATGTAGCAGGTAAAAAACAACCTGGACTCGAACCCTATTTGCAGTGCCTGCTGTCACTGCTGTGGAACTGCATCCTTGCTGTATACGTGTGTAGAGATACTGAAAATGTTAAAAACGGTCACTGGGCAGTAGGATTATGGATGGTTTTTATGTTTTTCTTCACAACTTTTTCTACTTTGAATTTTTCACAGTGAGTATTAATTACTTTTTTTTAAGTTTACATTCATCAAAATGATGCGTGCACCTAGGTTAAAAAATTAAGCTGAGAAGCTAAGAAACACTGTAGTTCTCTCCTGTCCATCCCTAAGGAATCTACTTTCAATTTCTTTAACTTTTTCTGATAATTACCATCATATTTCTAAATACTGTGTTTATGCTTTGCTTTCTTGAGTCATCCATTATTAGATATCAGTTGAGTTCTTAGGGGAATTTACCTCTCTTTTAGTCTTGTTCTCTTACCATTCTTTTATTATAGTTATATCACAATTTTGGTAAATATTGTTCACTGCCAAGCCATGTGTTATATATTTCATAACTCTAATTTCTTGTATAATGTTTGAATTTTTCTGTAATTAGTAATTACCTAATTCTTTTTCCATTGCTTTCATATGTTCTCAATTGCATTTTCCAAAAGACAATTCTATTTTTTTTTCCTTAAAATCTGCCACCTGGGAGCCTTAGGTCCTTGTACGAATGACGTGCTCTCCAACAGGTCCAGAGACCTCCCTTCATCATCATCTCAAGAATTCACTTTTCCTTTCCCCTGTGTTGAATATCTTGTTTCCTGTTTTGCTTCCTTTGTTTTGGCTTTACACCCTAATTTTAGAAGAGAATGTGGCCCTGATGGGTGTGGCTCAGTGGATTGGGCACTGGCCTGCAAACAGAAGGGTTGCAGGGTTTGATTCCCAGTCAGGGCACATGTGTGGGTTACACGTGAGATAACCACACATTGATGTGTCTCTCCCTCTCTTTCTCCTTCCCTTCCCCCTCTCTAAAAATAAATAAAATCTTAAAAGAAAAGTAGAGGTAGAGAGCTTAGCTATGATGTAGAAATGAAGGAAGAAATGACACGATTTAGAGGTAGCAAGGAGGCAAGATGGAGCTCACACCCATTGGAATAAAGTTGGTCATATATCAACTAAACTGCTAGTTTGGTAATTCTTTAGTAAGTAAAAGCACCAGGTGTTTCAAACTTTAGATGATACATTTTTCCTAGTTTTGCCTCAAGTTGGCCTGATGCCTCTTCCCTGAAAGCTTGTGGCACCAAAATGTAGGTAGATGCTGAAATTCACCTGATGCCAAATGCCACCATTCCAGCTCCAAAAAAATTCATCATTGGCCAAGAACTTGTTCTTAGGAGTTTGCCTGAACTAGATTTCTTCAATATATATTTAATCCTTCCCTGACCCAAGGATGGTTAAGAAGCTCTGCAAGAAAACATTTGCCTGTCCTACTTTGAAAAGGAAAATAACTGTCTTACTCTGAGAAGATAGACTCTTCAGACTAAAATTGATGTTTCTCAAAACCAGGGCCTCTGAGTCCCAAGGGAACTGGAAAGTCATAATGGGACTCAGACTTCCTCCTTCTCTTCCTCTCTCCCTCCCTCCATTTCTTCCTTTCTGTCTTTCTTCCTACTCTTTTTTTCTTCTCACCTTCTTTCCCTCCCTACCTCCCTTCCTTCTTTATTTCTTTTAATCTTCAGCACTTCAAAACTTCAGTGGATATTTTACACTTCCCCATGAAAAGGATAGCTAAAAAAAAAATATTTTGGGGGTTGCTGGAATTTGATTACCTGGTTATCTTAGAGTGATCTAAAACATATGGTGGCTAAAACATATTTGTGTCTTTTGTAAATAGAAATTGGACCCCCCCCAAAAAAAAAAACTACATTGGAATGCTTATGTGGTGTTTATACTGTTCAGTGGTGACTACTTATTTAATAAATTCTTAATAGCTTTATAACTTAAAACTGTTCATATTTTCAATCAGTAGGAATAAAAACAAGAAGGAAGTGAAGGAACTATGTATATGGTATGACCTTTAAACACCAGCTTATAGATTTCTCACTGTCTCTTAAAATGAATCAGTGGTCTATTGTGAAATGAAAAAATAAGGGAAAAAGCTATTGGCATAAGATGTACCTCAAGACAAGAAGTTATTCACATTTTGATCATGTATTTTGGCTAATAGAGGAAGCTTGGCTCTTTTATTTAAGTACTCCATCTTTTTCATGTACTAATTACAATTTTTTATCTTGGGTCTAATTGGGGTTTAATATGTAAACTATACAATGTGAATGACAAATTAAGGATTTTTTTTTCCTTCCTTAGGTACATGAATGTGCCCAGAAGAAATTTCCTTCCAGAAAAACTGAAAAAGCAATATTTATAACACTGGAATTTTTGTATAATTTATTAAAATGGCAGAAAATAGTGAAAGTAATAGTAAAAATTTAGATGTCAGACCCAAAACTAGTCGGAGTAGAAGTGCTGACAGAAAGGACGGCTATGTGTGGAGTGGAAAGAAGTTATCTTGGTCAAAAAAGAGTGAAAGTTGTTCAGATGCTGAAACAGTAAATGCTATAGAAAAAACCGAAGTTCCTTTACGGAGCCACGAAAGAAAGCACAGCTGTTCATCCATCGAGTTGGATTTAGATCATTCCTGCGGCCATAGATTTTTAGGCCGATCTCTTAAACAGAAACTGCAAGATGCTGTGGGGCAGTGTTTCCCAATAAAGAATTGTAGTGGTCGTCACTCTTCAGGGCTTCCATCTAAAAGAAAAATTCATATCAGTGAACTCATGTTAGATAAGTGTCCTTTCCCACCTCGATCAGATTTAGCCTTTAGATGGCATTTTATAAAACGGCACACTGCTCCTATCAATCCCAAATCAGATGAATTGGTAAGCACAGACTTGTCTCAGAGTGAAATGAGAGAGAGTCAGCTACAACAAAGAAGAGACATGGAAGAACAGGTGAACTGTTTTTCACATCCCAGTGTTCAGCCCTGTGTCATAACCTCTAACAGTGCTTCCTGTAGGGGTGGTCCTATGACTGGCTCTGTGATGAATGTGGTTTCAAATAACAGTATAGAAGATAGTGATATGGATTCAGATGATGAAATTATAACGCTTTGTACAAGTCCTAGGAAAAGAAACAAACCCAAATGGGAGATGGATGAAGAAATCCTGCAGTTGGAAACAACTCCTAAGTACCACACCCAGATTGATTATGTCCACTGTCTTGTACCAGACCTTCTTCGGATCAATAACAATCCATGTTACTGGGGAGTTATGGATAAATATGCAGCTGAAGCTCTACTAGAAGGAAAACCAGAGGGTACTTTTTTGCTTCGTGACTCAGCACAGGAAGACTATTTATTTTCTGTTAGTTTTAGACGTTATAGTCGTTCTCTTCATGCTAGAATTGAACAATGGAATCACAACTTTAGTTTTGATGCACATGATCCTTGTGTCTTCCATTCTCCTGACATTACTGGGCTCCTAGAACATTATAAGGACCCAAGTGCCTGTATGTTCTTTGAACCACTTTTATCCACTCCTTTAATTCGGACTTTCCCTTTTTCCCTGCAGCATATATGCAGAACAGTTATTTGTAACTGTACAACTTATGATGGCATTGATGCCCTTCCAATTCCTTCTTCTATGAAATTATATCTGAAGGAATATCACTATAAATCAAAAGTTAGAGTACTCAGGATTGATGCACCAGAACAACAATGTTAGGTAAAGGGTAGGAAGAAAGGAATTTAAATACTTTATTTTTGTTAATGCTACTTTGAATTTTCCTACAAGGGCACTTAGAGTCCAAAGTAAACCTCTGCCCTAAATTTTTCTTCCAGATCAGTTTATTTTTCTTATGATACACTAATTGTTTAAGGTTATACACTAAGGGTTAATGGATATTTTTGACCAGGTGTTTGGTTTTTGTTTCTATTATACAGAGGGTATACTTAACTTTTTTTCTTTTCTTAATTGTAATTTGCATATGATCCAGGGATATTTGAATTTGGTAGGCATTGTAAACACAGTTAAAAATCTGTATTTCATGATTTTCTTTAAAAATAGTCCTGTGTCCTTTCCTACGTGTAAAATACTTTGTTAACCTATGCCACTAGCATTCTGTACATAAAATATGGTTTCCTCATCCCCCTTTTCAGAGTTGTTTTTAAATTCTACAGTAAAGCTGAGTATTGTAATTCACAATCCATATTAATGTAATTGACTAGTCATTTACTAATAGGGATGTTAAAGTTAACAAAATGGCTTAAATCAAATTTGTGTTTTTATGTAAAATATTAACCATAAAGCAAGATTACTAAGTTTGATCAGTAAGCATCAAATGAGAACATGAGATTTTTGAAGGTGAATTTATTCTACAATATGGCATGGTCATTTGTTATTCCTTGAATAGACCTCTTGAAACCTGGAAGAGTTACCATCTTCAGAACCTAAATATTGTTCTGTTCTCACTGGGAGCTTTAAAAATAATGATAGTACTGTTAGTAAGTAGTAGTTACTAAAGTACTAAAGCAATTGTGCGGTTTTTCTGCATTGACTAATGAAGTGTTGCTCCTGCTTAGCTCTTTTATAGAAACTCAGCCTGTTGTTTGGGGAAATGCCATAGTTCATAAACAACCACAAATTTTCATTGGTCCCTATGTAGTTTCTCATTATTTTAAATTGAACTTGAGTAAATCTTCAAAAGTAAACATAGAGCTTATTATTTAGAAAGCTTAATATTATTTTTGACCTTCAGGTTTCAAATAATTGTTTTCAGAGTTAACATGTTTTATTGTGGCTTCAAGAAGAGGAAAACATTTTGAGAGCTACAGGGCTTATGCCATACTGAACAGTACTGGGCAGCAGGTATAATATTTTAAATTTACTATCCCAAGAAGAGGAAAGCATTTTTAGAAATATAATTATTTCAATATGAGATAGATGAAGTGATATTTATCCATCCTCTTTTAAAGAATCAGTGAATAATAAAGTTCCTAAATAGTTGTTTCTTCTGATGAGCTGTTTACCACTTTGTAAATTGCGATTTTTAATATCATAGTAATTAATTTCTTGATGGTAGTTTAGATCTACTAGGAAACAGATTCTACCTGGGTTGAAAGAAACTTGACTCAAATTTCTAAGTTAGAACAGCTGTTTCTTAAATATTGCTTTTATGTTGAAGTAGCATTTCTCTTTTGTGCAGTTCTGCCGCTAATGTAAAGATGCCATTTTTTCAAGAATAGTATTAAAATAAATTTTTAGCAATTACCACAAAATTAAACCAAGAAAATCTGTTCCCATTATCTTCTAGCATTTTTTTTCTCAGTGATTTCAAACTTGTCTCAGTTCCATGAAAGGTAGCTCCTAGAGTGGCACCTCTCAGCAGTGATGAGGCTCAGAATCCCAACACCAGTGTCAGGAGAACAAAAGGAAAGGCTACTACTACCTCATCTTTATTGAGGCACTTTATAGATCACTGAGAAGCTTATCTTACTTACCAATATAACACTTCCTAAATATTCATCTTTGATGAAAGAAAACTAATAGTATGGTAAGACTACCCACGGTTATAATTTTTTTATCAGAATTTGATAATGAGACTTTCTGTTTCTATGAAACAATTATTTTAAATATTTTTCTTTAAAAATAACTTTTTATTGGTACAGAAAAACCTAAGGGATGACAAACTAACAAATATTCTGTTAAAAGGTAATTTTATAAAGAAAAATGAAGCATAATTATGTTTTATAATGGTAAAAATTAGTATTTATATAAAAATCAAGATCTAAGTAGCTTTTCATATAGTCAAACTCGTGGTATATTTTCTCTGGCTTTCTTATTTTCTCAACTTCAATTAGTAGCTGTTAACACTTTCAAAATACTGCCATGTATATATCCTGGAAGTAGATGATCTAATAGATGAGAGCAGGAATAGTCATTTACTCTGAAATGGTTTGTGTTTTTCCCTTGGTATTTGCTACAGTAAAAAGAAATCTGGAAAGTAGAAATATAAAAGACTTGAGAAGAAAGTTGTTTACCATAAGGAAAAAGAAAAGTAACAAATTCATTTTTTAAAGCATTAAGAGTTAATCTCTTTCTCGATCACTTTGTGAGGACATATTTGGAAGAGCATCCAGTATTTAGAAACTAATACATTTATTAAAAATGAAATTATGAAATATGTGAATAAAATGAGTAAGTTTTCAGAGGGACAATGTGAGAAGATATCAATATATCCATAAATTTTGCAACACTTAAGGCATTGTGATAATTTGAAAAGTAAATTCCGGAGTTGAGGAAACATTCAGAATGGTGGAAATGTGTAGAGCTTATTGGTAAGAGGATGAGGCTAAAAGAAACAAGATAAAATATTAAAATTAAGAATTTAGGCTTTACCTCAGGGAAAAGCCTTGACAGTGAAAGGGAGCTGCTTCATCGCTAATAGCTAGTCTGGACCAGACACTTAACTGTGCTTTGGGAATCATCCTGCACTAATCAGGAAGTCAACTTGACTTTTCTGTTTCTCTTGAAGCTTTTCAGGACATTAACCCCCCTTTTTTAAGCTACAGCATCTTGATTCATACTATAATTCCTAAAATAATGCTGACAGACTTTTTTAGGTCCCTTGAGCATTTTCATATGAAGAATCATGTATGATGTTTCTATAATCGTGCCATTCACTTAAATAATTCATAAAGGGAATGGTTTAATTTAAAGGAAGAACTAATAGGAAGAAGATTAAAGGAAGCTTTTAGTCAGCCTGTGGCTAGATTTATTGATTTGGTGATCAGACCTGTGTTCTTTCCTAAATTTCAGCTGATGGCAAACCGTGGTCAAAGAATGGCTTTCAGTTAAAGTTTTGACTTGTTTTATAAATAATAATACAAAGAATGTCTTAGAAATTAGAAATTCTTTAAAAAGTAGAGCAAATGTGGTAATTAGGACTCATGTCATTATACAAATTTCATTTCTTTTTATAAGAAAAACAAACCACTATCATTTATTCATGAGCCAAGTCCATTAAGAAGATAAATCAAGTTATCAGCTTCCTGACTCTAAAGTTTGGATCATTTTATAGATCCACATACTAGAGAGCTTCCTTCCTATGAAACAAAAAACGTTGAGACCTAACTCATGAACATATGCTTAGTTTTTATTTTTAAATATATTTTATTGATTATGCTATTACAGTTGTCTCATTTCCCCCCCTTTATTCCCCTCTGCCCTGCAGATACCCTGCCACCAGCATTCCCCCACTTTAGCTCATGTCCATGGGTCATACATAAGTTCTTTGGCTTCTACATTTCCTGTACTATTCTTAACCTCCCCTTGTCTACTTTCTACCCACCATTTATGCTACTTATTCTCTGTACCTTTTCCCCCACTGATAACCCTCCATGTGAGCTTCATTTCTCTGATTCTGTTCTAGATATTTGCTTAGTTTTTGTTTTTGTTTTAGGTTTGGTGGTTAATAGCCATGAGTTTGTTCTCATTTTACTGTTCGTATTTTTTATCTTTTTTTTTTTCTTAGATAAGTCCCTTTAACATTTCATATAATAAGGGCTGGGTGATGATGAACTCCTTTAATTTGACCTTATCTGGGAAGCAGCTTCTCTGCCCTTCCAGTCTAAATGATAGCTTTGCTGGATAGAGTAATCTTGGATATAGGTCCTTGCCTTTCATGACTTCAAATACTTCTTTCCAGCCCCTTCTTGCCTGCAAGGTTTCCTTTGAGAAATCAGCTTATAGTCTAATCGGAACTCCTTGGTAGGTAACTGTCTCCTTTTCTCTTGTTGCTTTTAAGATTCTCTCATCTTTAATCTTGGCTAATGTAATTATGATGTGCCTTGGTGTGTTCCTCCTTGGGTCCAACTTCTTTGGGACTCTGAGCTTCCTGGACTTCCTGAAAGTCTATTTCCTTTGCCAGATTGGGGAAGTTCTCCGTTATTCAAATAAGTTTTCAATTTCTTGGTCTTCCTCTTCTCCTTCTGGCACCCCTATGATTTGGATGTTGGAATGTTTAAAGATGTCCTGGAAGTTCCTAAGCCTCCTCATTTTTTGAATTCTTGTCTCTTCATTTGGTTCTGGTTGAATGTTCCTTCTGCTCCAAACCGTTGATTTGATTCCTGGTTTCCTTCCCGTCACTGTTGGTTCCCTGTAGATTTTTCTTTATTTCACGTAACACAGCCTTCTGTACTACCTGGGTCTTCTTTATGCTGTTGAAGTACCCGGTGAGTTTCTGGAGCATCCTGATAACCAGTGCTTTGAACTGTGCATCTGATAGGTTGGCTGTCTCTGTAACTTAGTTGTAGTTTTTCTGGAGCTTTGAACTGTTCTTTCATTTCGGCCATTTGTTTTTTTCTCTCGGTCCGCCTGTTAAGTAGTAAGGGGCGGAGCCTTAGGTGTTCACCAGGACAGGGCAACCATGTGGATGCATTGTGACACTGTGGGTGGGGGAGGGTCCGAGTGGGAACAATGCCACCTGCTTCCCTCTCAGCTGGCTTTCAGTCAATTCCGCTGCTACCCACAATCAAATGGGTCCCTTCTGGTGCTGGTTCCCCAGGTGGGTGGGGTTGTGTACATTCTAGGACCCTGTGGGTCTCTCCAACGAATTCTCCTGTGAGGCTGAGTGTTTCTCCCGCTGCCAGCACAACTCCCACAGGTGTTTTCAGTCAGAGGCTTTGAGGCTTTATTTCCCCACACTGGAACCCTGGGTTGCATGGTCTGTCTTGCTCTCTAGTTGTTTGTTCCTCCCAGTTTACCTGCTCTCAAATGTGGGACCCCCACCACCTTGCCTGCCCCAGTCCACCAGCCACCGCCTTGCTGGAGTCCTCTCTGCCCTGGCTGTCCAACTCTGCCCCTCCTACTGGTCTGGATGAATGTTTCTTTTTTAACTCCTTGGTTATCAGACTTCCATACAGTTCGATTTTTCTGTCAGTTGTGGTTGTTTTTTGTTTTTAAGTTTGTTGCCCTTTTTTTGGTCTTGTGAGGAGGCACAGTGTGTCTACCCATGCCTCCATCTTGGCCAGAAGTTCCTCTATGCTTAATTTTTATTAAAAATACTTTTTGTCACTCCTAGCTATAAATAGTCAAATCACTTATGTATTGATTTTGGTAGTGCAAATTGCATAGGAAAGTAGGTTTACAAAATGTAAGATGCCTGGAGACAACTCAAGGGAAACAATGCTGAAACTTAAAATAGCCTATGTTTTAGGCAATTTAATGCTCAAGTGAATAAAATATTTTAAGTCAAGCAGATTGTTTCTACTTTAGAAAAACTTTACAATTTTGGTTTTAATCAATTTTACATTCATTTTATTTCTAAAGAATGAACAGAAAGCACAAAGCATTTTCTTTTTTAATGATATTAGAAATGAGCAATACTGTAAGACTGTACTATTTAATAATACACTAATATATTGGACACAAAATGGACATAACTTTTTCTCAATAGAAATGTAGACTAATGGATATAACCCACTGGAAAGGGATTTGGGGCACATGAATCTTATTTCAAATAAAGCCAGAGTCTTTTAATTTTAAATAGGTTACTCAGTCCTAAATATTTGCCTTAATTTCCCAGCATATGAAATGTAGATAATAATACTTGTCATTTGACTTATGAAAGTTAATTCTTCAGTTAAGAGGTAACCCTTGGAACATACTTGAAAATAATTTCTGTACAACTGTTAAGTGTTAATGTGGTAATAGGTTTTCAAGGTATTTCCTTAGTGGACCCTGCAGATTCGCATTCACTTTTAGTCTGTAAAATACGACAATAGAGAAAACAGTACAATTTGAATTTATGGTTTAGACTCTGCATTTAGATGAAGAGTTGTGATTTCCTCCTGCTCTTAGTAAGGTTTATGTAAAATTGATGTTTGCCTAAGTTATTTTAAAGGTTGGTTACATTTGCAGGAAGTAAAGACACAGGCATACCCCATTTTATTGTGCTTTACTTTGTTACACTTCACAGATGCTGTTGTGTTTTTTTCATTGAAGGTTTGTGGCAGCCCTGGCCAAGCAGGTCTATTAGCATTTTTTTTTTTTTTCTAACAGTGTTTGCTTATTTCATGTCTCTGTGTCACATCTTGGTAACTCAGTATTTCAGACTTTCATTATTATATTTGTTATGATGATCTGTGATCAGTGACCTTTATCAAGGCTCAGCTGATGGTTAGCATTTTTTAGCAATAAAATATTTTTAAATTAAGGTATATACTTTTTAGACCTAATGCTACCGCACACTTAATACAGTATAGTGTAAACATAACTTTTATATGATTGGGAACCCAAAAAATTCATTGACTTGATTTATTTTGATATTTGCTTTACTTTAGTGGTCTGGACTTGAATTTACAACATTGCCAAGATATGCCTGTAATCATTTTGCAGTAGTTATAATGAAATCTTAGCTTTCAAACTAGAGAGAGTGTAAAATTCAAGGAAGTTTACTTAAATTATGCTAATTTTGCTAGAATTGGATAAATTCTGTATAAACCAAGTATGAACTTGAAGTATACTTCAATATACAGAGTTTAAGTAGTAAATTCACAAAACTAATAGTACCTCTTCAATCAATGTTCTAAGATCCACCCCTTACCCAAAAAAGACTATTGCCATTTTTATCTTCAATCCTGAAGTTGATAGTTTTTCTTGGATGTCAGTTCAAATAAATTGACCTGAATAAATTTTTGTTCCTTAATTAAAACTTCATATACAAAATCCAAAGGCTTTGTATTTTGCTTTAAAAAACATTGTATGTCCTTAACTCACACATTCAACTTAAAATATGAAAAAAAAATTAAAATCTGTATTCTTACACATTTTCTAATTTATAATACACTCCTTTCAGTTTTTAGTGTATCAGTTTGAGTCTTCCAGAAGCAGGTGTCAAGAGGTGATTACATGTGCAAGAGATTTATTGGAGTGTGGGGAATATCTATGCAAGGTAAAGATAAAGATGAAGGGAACAGAAGAAGGTGAAGTCTGCATACCACATTGCAGGTCTGACATCTGTAAAAGAAATGGAAGGATTGGAATGGGTGGGCTTCAGACTTCAGTGCAGTTCTAAAACAAGCTAGATGGTGATTTAGTGCCCAGAGATTGCCTGTAGGACCTCACACAGGACAAGAATGACCTAAGGCTGGAATTCCCACCTTCCTCAGTCATTGGCTGGGAGCATGGCAGAAGGTGGAAGATGGAAGCTGTCGGTAACTGATAACCAGGACCAGGATTAGGGTGATGTGAGACACTCAACTTGGGCACAGAATTTATTTTTACCAAAAAATGCAATAATGAAAAATAGCATTTTGGCGCAACACTTTAAAATCAGACTACAAAGAAAGAAGACCTATAATAAGTAAAACATCAAAATTTTAAATAAAGATAACACTATTATTGCCTCAGGCTTCCTTGTGGCTCCACAAGAGACTGGCTCCTATGAGGGCTGGTTAGGTTGTTCACACCAGTGGTGTCATTTTTCATAGACTACTGTCATTACCCAAAAAATCTGCCTTCTCCAGGCTTAGGTATTTGAAGTCCCTCTATAGCTCATTCTTCATTTTTCATTGTAGGAAATATGTGTGTTGTGCCACATGTTCAGAGAGAAGTCTTCATCTAAGAAGTTTATAACATATTCATCCATTGACCCTATAATAGCTAACACATTATAAGAATATTGCATACTTTTACAGAAAATAGACTTATTATGTGTATATATTTTGCATATCATATAATTATGGTATTCTTAGCTAGTAGGTTCCTTAATGTCAGGGGCCATGTGTCAATCTTTCAGGCCTAACAAGTACTTAAAGGTTTATTCAAAAATGAATGTGGGGGCCCCAGCTGGAGTGGCTCAATGGATTGAGCACTAGCCTGCAAATCAAAGGGTCGCCAGTTCAATTCCTAGTCAGGCCACATGCCTAGGTTGCAGGCCAGGTCCCCAGTAGGGAGGTATGAGAGGCAACCATACACTGATGTTTCTCTTCCTCTCTTTCTCCCTCCCTCCCCCTCTCTAAATAATAAAATATTTTTTTTTTAATGAACGGGGGAAAGAGGTATTGATAAGGAAAAATCTTTAAAGACAGCTATTTATTTAGTTAACTTCAATATGTCAAGCCATTAGCAAACATCTTCCCTTTTCTCTTTCCCCATTTTTGGCCCAAGGGCTCGTGTCCCCCAGTTGGGCCGCAGACGAAGCCTAGGCTGTCTAGAACCTGCCTTCAAGCCATTCCAGAAAACAGTTAAGCAATTTCCTCCAGGCTGCCCGTAACGTCACTAGCTACAGGCGTTTCCTCTGAAGGCTAAGAACTCCGGAAAACTGGGGAGCTTTCCTGTTGCCCACTGGAGAGCCCTTGGGAGAGGGGGGCGGGGCCGCAAGCGCCAGGAGTAAGCTGCTCTGGAAGGGTTGGGTGGGCTGCAGGGCCTCCAGGGGCCTGCAAGGGGCGCGCGCGGGCCAGCCCAGCCGAGAAAAGGGAGGAGCGCCCGCCGGGGCGGTCGCTCGGGCACTGGGGCTTCCTGTTCCGGTGCCAGGAGGAGCCGCGCGTTGTTAGTCCTGGTGCTGTTGGTGCTGCTTCCGCTGCCGTCGTCGCCGCTCCTGTCAGTCAGCCTGCGCTTGGTTCTTCAGCCCTTGGGTCCATCGCTGCCTCTACACCTTGTTGCGGCTCGGATCTTGCTGGGTGAGGCTGCTTCGGCGCTAATAAGGGTCTGGAGGGGGGAGAGGGAACGCGCCAGAGCGGGAGGCGCGCACGGTAACGGAGGGTGCCTCGAGTTGCTATTTGGGCACTAAGCGATTTTATCCCCGTACTCTTTCTTGGGGCTGCGAGCAGTCCTCCGACCACCCCTCGTCCTCGGGAGAAGGCGTCGGAGGCGGGTGAGGTAGCGCCAGACGGGTTTCTCTGCGCTTGACGTCAGGCCTGCTGGGGGGGCGGGGCGGGGAGCGGGCCTGGCCCTTCCCCCACCCGTTGCCCGGCAGGCGCGACCCACTCCGAGGCCGGTTCGCTCCGGTTGATCCCGGCTCTCTTTGTTCGTGTGGCCCTAAAGGGCCTCCAGCAGCGCGCCCCTTGGCCCCGACTTCCCCCATTCATTAATTTCTAATGCAAGAGAAGAGCTAGGCCTGAAGAGCTACTTCGAGGAATCTTTGGCTCTTGTTTAAGATTACATGCAGTGTGACAACGTTCCGATCATTCCTTACTACAGGAGTTGCCAGCAAACACATAGATGATTTTAAGTCCTGTAATATTTTGTCTTGGGGGGGAGGGGGCGGGTTAGCGCATACTATGAAAGGTAGCTTATAAGTATAGTTGAACCGTCTTCCTCTCTGAAAACCGAGAGTAGTGCTTATAATATGTAAAGATTCTAACGTTGAAGCATCAAATCATGCCAGATGAAAAGATTTTTATAGCATTACTACTAAAGAAATACTTATACACCTGGTGATTTTAAAGGCCCGTCTTGAAAATGAAACCTCATTACAAGCGAAGCTGGTCATCAGAAATCTTTCAGAAGTTCTTTATTTAGTAGTGTTCATTGGGCAGGAAAAATGGAAATTTTTCTTGCTGCTGGCATCCCTAGTGTGTCTCAGAAACTGGAGTTGGGCTGCGGATAGTGATTGGTGTGTTCTTTTCCTCCAGAGATCTTTAAACTGAAATTCAGGAGCCCAGTGTGTTTTGGAATTCAGAAATCTTTGAATTTGTCTCTAAATTTTTAGGAAGACGGTAAAGTTCATAGACATGGTGCCTTCAGCAGTGTTGGGGCAGCATCCCCTACCTAATCCAGCGATTAATATTTGTGCAGCAATAGGTATGAATTCATGGAAACTATAAATAGCCTCAGGTCAGGTTTTGCCACCAAATAAGTTTTGTGCCAAGCGGAGAACCGTTTCTTTCTAGTTCAGAGGCTTCTGAGTTCAGAGCCGCAGGTGAAGGTTTATGGATCTATCATAGCAGTTGTAAAAAGCTAACGTGTTGAGTTTTTGCTATGTGCCAGGCAGTGCCCAAGAGATTTGTTTGCAAATCTGTGAGGTGGATACTGTTCCTGTCTTCTTCTGCCTCTGTGGTTTGGAGAGTTCACCTTATCCAGAGCCAGCCATGAAGAGCTGTGGTTTTATCTAGTCAGTCATACTTGCAGCGTTCACTCTTAACCATATGCTGCACACCTTTATACCAAGGAAGACAAAAGAATGTATTTGTAGGCCACCCGCTGTTTTCCTATTGTTACAGGCACTTGATTTGTAAGTCCCACTTAGTGTCTCATAACCGTTTCTTCATAGTTGAGGGAACTGAGGTTCGTTGGGAGAGCTGACACTGACTGAGGCATTCCAGTCTTGGTCTGAGGCCTTGTGCTAAGACGTTCATATCCCTCGCCTTTCTGTCTTCCGACTCATCTATCTGACCTGCTAACACTATGCACAGACCTTTTTTGCCTCCCTTTCAGTTTTGTACAAACTACTCTCCTTTCCCTAAGGCCTGTCCCACCATCTCCTATTCATTGTTCTTCTAGGCTACCCAGGCACCACTTCTGAGGATTCCTCCCCTGATCCTTCCTTAATTCCATTAGGAGCTCTTGGAAGTACTCCCTTAGTTTACCCCAAGTAATGTTTCATCTCTCCACCACACTGAACTCCTGAAACATTTATTCCATGCATTGCTATTCATTTCCCCAAAGCCCAACACAGTGCCTAGCACATACGTAGCCGAATAAATGTAAACAATGTGGCTGACAAGAGGTTGTTGAAAAAATTACTTTTTAAAATTACATTTTTAAGAAACTTAAAATGTTCAAAAATTTTCAAATCCCTAATTGCTAGAGTTTCCCAAATGTAAGGTAGATAAGAGAGCCAGTAGTAAAAACTGTCATATATTTTAATTGAAATTTATACTTTCAATGCAATATATTACCATCATCCCCACCCCCACCCCTGCAAACTAAACAAATCAAAGCAATAATCCTGACTTCACTTAATACAGTTTACATGTCTGTAGTACTCTATAGGCTATTAACTGTTCATTATCTGTGAAGTAGTAGGAGTTACTAGAACTGTTTGGCAGATGAAAATAATGATCTCTGGTCAAGCTTGACTTTGTCAAGTCTCGGTTAAAAAGATTGATGTCCAGGTTTCACAGCCAAGAGGTCCCAGATTGTTCGCTATTCACCACAGTTTGGTGGCCTTTTAAAATATTTCTTGTCCAGTACTTAGTAATTATGGAGTTCAACTTTTGTAAACTTTTCAGTAATTGAATTACCATTTTTTTACTCTAAAAGCCGAAGAAGCTATAGAAATGTTTCACTTTTCTGGTATATGATAAAAGAAATTTGTACTCTCTTTTAAGATTACTATTTTTGCTCCTCGTAATATGAAATTATTACCTTTCAGGTAATGCATAGATCTTGCCATAAAGTGGTAGTGAAAGTTTTGGAAGGAATGGCTTTAGATTATTCCAGGAAGAAAAAAATGAAAATCTTTCTTGATTATAGATCTTTGTTTGTTTGCTTTCCAGTTTAAGGATACATTGACCTCATCTTACTGATTAATATAACCCAGATGTTTGGGAATAGTTGTTCAGAAAGTCTAAATTTTTTTTAACATTCTCTAACTCTTCCTTTGTTGAGACACTGATGTCCTGCTCAATTTTTTACCTTTTTATGGTGAAAGTGTCCCCCAAAATGTAACTTGTAATGGTTCCAGTTAACATGAACACTGTTCATTGTAGGCATGAGGGGCAGGTCCCTTTTACTGAGTAGTGATGTAGAACAGGACGTGACCTATTTCCAATTCCTTTGGTCAGGACTTCATTGTTTTTATAACAAGATTCTAGTATTCCTCTATTTTCCAGGATTTGTTGTGTAATTTAAAATTTTGAAAGAATTGTGAATCTGTTTAATAGTATTACCTTATTACAGTGTAACTTATATTTTGATGTAATTCTGTGACTAGTTAACTTTTTATTTTATATATATATATATATATATATATATGTTTTTCAAAGGCTGAGAGGGAAAAAAAGAATCCTGAAACAGCAAGACCATATGAAATTGAATTGGTTGATTTGTTCTCTGCTTCAGAATTAATGTGAACTTTGATACAGAACCATTTTCTGTTTCAGGAAAGGCTTACTCTGAAAAGCATGTTAGTCTTACGTGAACTTTAAGCTTGTCATTCACTGATAAAGATTCTTCAGGTGTTAGTCTTGAGAATTTACTGGTGTTCTAATATAAAACAAATCTTGGAAGTGAATGGATAAGTATATTTGCTGTGCATTCAGGATGTATTTTTTCATATTCCGAGTAAAAAGCAAGGTATGGCAGTTGTGAATTAGTAGGCTTTATGATCTGTTTCTTATGAATTGATAACCAAATTCATACTTGAAAACTCTTAAGAATGCAAGGATGGTTCAATATTAAGCAATCTACATATAAACTCAACTATTGATGGGGTTTTAAAGGAGAGAAACTGAGATCAACTCTCATTAGATGCCAAAAGATCTTTTTACTGTCTTCTGTATTTTTTAACTAGTAAAATAGGAATAAATAAATATAGACATAAATCAACTTCCTTAATGTAATTTTTTAAATCTCAAACTAAAAATGAGAATTAATTTAAACATTAGAGGCATTCCCAAGAGAGTTGGGAACACAACTTTTTTTGCATTTGTGCTTAGTCCCACTGTTTAACATTTCTTTATTGTTTAAGTCCTAGTTGATGCAAAAGAGAAAAGAGGTATAATTATGGAAAAGAGAAGGTAAAAGTACATTTTTGTAAGTGCCGTAGTTGTTTACCTGGAAATCCGAGGGAATGAACTGAGAAAGTTTCAACAATAAAATAATTCAGTAACTCACTGCTTACAAAAGTAATAACACTAAAACTTTTAAAACTCTTTCCCATATATGGACAACCAGTTGGAAAATACCGAGTGAGCCAAAAAGTCTATATGGTTTTTTCTATAAAATAAAAGACATTTTTCATTTTCACCAATAACTCTTTATTTGGATTTTTTTGTTTGGATATCTTAAGTATGTTGGTTAAGTATATTTCTCACGAGGTATAACATTGATTGTTATCAGTTAATTCCTTGATTTGATCGCTATTAACTTCAGTTGGTCTATCTCACTGAGGGGCATTGTCCAAGCAAGAAATCTCCAGCACGAAACTTCTCAAACCACTTTGACACATTCGCTCAGTTACAGCACCTTCTCCACACACAGCACAGTTGTTGTTTTGTTTTGTTTTGTTTTGTTTTTTGATGTGCACTGATATGACAGTATAATCTAACAATTGTTTCAAATGAAGTTAAAGACAACTAAATGTTATTAGAGCCATCTTGCAGACAAAAACAAATGAACTTTTTGGCCAGCCCTATACAATGAAAGAAAAGAGCCAGTTTTATAACCACAAGAAAAAGTTTACCAGTTAGAAGTCTGTCTCACAAGAAATGGGTAGGAGATGTGATTTTTTTAAAACTACTGAGTGATAATAAGTGGCATTTATGGGAACTAGGAAGGAAGACGTACCTTGTTCTTGAATGAGAAGATTTGATATTTTAGATATATAAAACGTATATGTCCCTTAAATAAATCTGTATATTTAATGCAATTGCAACCAGAATACCAACAGATTTCTTTTTTCCCCCAAATTGATCTGGAAAGGGTAAGCATGAGAATATTCAAGGAAATCTGGGAAAAAAAAAAAAAAAAAAGAACAGTAATGGGGCGCTGGCCACATGGCTCAGTTAGTTAGAGCATCATTCCAATATGCCAAGGTCATGGGTTTGACTTCTGGTCAGTGCACATATAAGAATCAACCAATGAGCCCCGGCTGGTGTGGCTCAGTGGATTGAGTGCCAGCCTGTGAACCAAAGGGTCACTGGTTTGATTGCCAGTCAGGGCACATGCCTGGGTTGCAGGCCAGGTTCCCAATTGGGGTCACATGACAGGCAACCACACATTGATGTTTCTGTCCCTCTCTTTCTTCTTTCCCCCTCTTTAAAATAAAGACATAAATAGATTTTTTTTTTTTTTTTAAGAATCGGCCAGTGAAAACATAAAGTGGAACAAAAAATTGATGTTTTTTCTCTTTTCCTCTCTCTAAAATCCAATAAATAATTTTTTAAAAGAACAGTAATAGGAGGGCAACTCATATTAAAATTTATTAAAAATTAAAGCCGCCATAATTATGGTAAAATTGTATGGTGGGATCATTAGAAAAGAACAGAGTCCACAATGCCATTGGGAAATGACAGTGGCCTGGTGGTAAAGAAGCTTGGTTCTGGAATCAGACTGTACCTGGGTTTGAATCCCTTCTCTCCTGATCACTGGCTATGTGACCTTAAGCAAGTTAACTTGGTAAGCCTCCCTTTTTCCAGCTGCACATTGGGGGTGGTAATGAAGTTTGCATTTGTAGGGCTCTGGGACTATTAAATGAGATTATGCACTTGGCATGGTGTCTGTTCCATGGATGTTCAATAAATAGTAGTTGTTAATAGCAGTAGAAAGTATTAAAGGCAGCTTGTTAAATCATTTGACAAAAGGTAGATTATTCAGTGATTATTATTTGGAAGAACAGAAAGAGTTTAAACAAGTTAATCTGTAAAAGTAGTATACGAAAGCATAGGTGAATTTTTTTAAACTTGGAGTAGTAGACAAGGGCTTTGTAAAACAGAAGGCACATGTAGTTTGAAAAGGTTGATAAGTTTGACTACACAAAACAAACCATTTTATAGTGTCTAAAAATACCATTTAAAAGATCTAGAGATAACAGGAACTTGGGATAAAAAAAAAATTTTTTTTTGGTCTCATAAATGACAGAGCTAGAGCTAGCTAATGTCCTTACTTATCTCACAAAGCATTTTTTTTTTAGAAAGATGTGTGCTACTAAGTAGTAAAATTATCAAAGGTAAAGGAGTACATACTGTCTTCTATTTATAAGAAGTCAAAGAACAAGCAAAAAACTTAAGAAAGGGATTGCTGGGAGGGGAGTTGATTGGAAAGGGCATGAGCAGCCCTTCGGGGTGAGGGAAATGTGCTGTGTCTTGGACACATGCACGTGTCAGAGCCTGTCGGTCTAATGCTTAAGATCCTTGCATTTTAAGGTGTTAATTTACTTCAATTTAAAAAATTGGCAAAAGTAGCCCAAGAACATGAGCAAATTAACAGGAAAAAAATATAAATAAGATACTATATATAAGAGGTGCTCTACTTAAATCTAAGTTAAAATAAGATGCCAATTTTTCATTGCTTCTCGGCCTTTTGGCTAAGATCATGTGTAAAACAAGATGCCAGTCTACCATAATTGGAAATGATTTATAAATTTAAAATACCAAGTGGTGAAGAGGAGTTAAAAGGAAAAGGTGGGCAGTGTAAATTGGTGAGGGACTTTTAAATTGGCATGGACTTTTGAGATGGAATTTATATAACTACCTGTCGACTAAAATTCTAAAATTCTTACATTTTAGTACTTTTTCCTGGTGATAGACTCACGAGTGAGCAAAGATGTGTGTTCAGATATGTTCACTCTGTCATTCTTTCAAACAACACAAAAGGCAAACAAACATAAACTGCCACCCAGATTAACATGTAAAACTAAATTGTGCATCACTTTTGTATGATATGCAGCCAGTAAAAAGGGATGAAGTTGATAGAGCTATCTGAACTGTTATGGAACTGTTTCCTACATAAAGAAAAATATTTTACATAAATGATTAAGATTCCATTTAAGTAAAAATAAAGAATATATAAGAAACAGTAAACACTGGTTTTGAAATGTTACTTCTTCCTTTCTTTTTCTTTCTTTCTTTCTGTTTTTGTTTTTAGGAAAATGTCTGATGAATTTTCGGTAAGTTGATATATTTATTCTTTACAAGTTTTTAGCTCTTAAGAAAACAACATAGTTTTAACAGCAGCGGGCCATAGTTTTTCAGTTCAAAAGAGATGCTTTCTGTGATTGTTGGGCTTTGGTGGGGGGTGGTATGTGATTTTGATAGATTATTTGCCTTAATTTACTATATACATCATTTGAAAATATATTTTGAGTTATTCTCACTTTTAGCCTCATTATTAATAACAGCCAATGTTCATTGAAAATTAATACCCAGCACTGTGTTAACGGCATTACATAAATTACCTCATGTAAGCCTCAAGTTAACCCTAAAACTGTTTTTTGAAAATGAAGAAGCTAAAGCTCAGAAAGTATGTAACTTGTTTAAGGTAAAGCTGGGATTCAAACCCACAATGTGTTAATTAGTTGTATTTAGAAAACTTCGGCTTCTCTGAGGAATTTTCATTGTAAGGTTGATATTCAAGGTAACCCCATCAGGTTTTGTATTAAATGAATTGTTTTTAAACTGAACAGCTTGGCTTTGGAAGGTGTTATAGATATTTATAATCATGTTTAGTGTGACTTCTTCCTAAATAAGATTGGTGAGACATGCCCTTTTTGTATTCCAGTTGGCAGATGCGCTACCTGACCACTCCCCTGCCAAAACCTCTGCTGTGAGCAATACGAAACCCGGCCAACCTCCTCAAGGCTGGCCAGGTTCCAACCCTTGGAATAACCCAAGTGCTCCACCTTCTGTGCCATCTGGACTCCCACCAAGTGCAACACCGTCCACTGTGCCTTTTGGACCAGCACCAACAGGAATGTATCCCTCTGTGCCTCCCACTGGACCACCTCCAGGACCCCCGGCACCCTTTCCTCCTTCTGGACCATCATGTCCCCCACCTGGTGGTCCTTATCCAGCCCCAACTGTGCCAGGGCCTGGCCCCACAGGGCCATATCCTACACCAAATATGCCCTTTCCAGAGCTTCCACGACCATATGGTGCACCCACTGATCCAGCTGCAGCTGGTCCATTAGGTCCATGGGGATCCATGTCTTCTGGACCTTGGGCACCAGGAATGGGAGGGCAGTATCCTACCCCTAATATGCCATATCCATCTCCAGGGCCATATCCTGCACCTCCTCCTCCCCAAGCACCAGGAGCAGCACCACCTGTTCCATGGGGCACTGTTCCACCAGGAGCCTGGGGACCACCAGCACCATATCCTGCCCCTGCGGGATCCTATCCCACACCAGGACTCTATCCCACTCCCAATAATCCTTTTCAAGTGCCTTCAGGACCTTCTGGTGCTCCACCGATGCCTGGTGGTCCCCATGTGAGTGTTTAATTTGTTATTTAACATGCACTAGTAGTCATATAAGCACAACTAAAAGATGATTTGTCTCCAGTTTGGGATGGAAGATTAGAAAGCTTTTAAAACTTGCTAAAGAAGGTGTGTCTGTGTGCACGCACTCTTGTGTGTAAAGAGTAAATTTTAAATTTCAGGTAAAGCATTTAAAAGGATGAAAACACAAAAGTTACGTACTTCTGGTAGTAAAAATGGAAAGAAAAATTTTCTAAAGATCCCCAAAGACTTTGTAGTGTACTAAGCAATGTCCTCAACAGCATCCTTGAGGTAAACTCGGAGGTGCATTACATTGGTCTTTTTAAAAACATTTCTCAATAATGTTTTATAGCATCACACTGAAGTGCAGTTCAATAATAGCAATCTCTGCCTGTCTGGCTTAATATAGAGGTAGACTTTTTTTTTTTTTTTTTAGTTGAAATTCAATATTTCAGTGTACTTGTTTTTTATAGTGTAATTTGTTAGCAAAACCTTCAAAATGAATCAAGTTTTGTATTTTTTTAGCGAGCATAAATGATTGTAATCGGCGATGTTTCGTGGTTTAATTATATTTGTGTATAACATTTATACACAAATTTTATTCTTTTAGAAACAGACTGGAGAGATGGTTACTAGAAGTAGATGTTTAGGGCATCCAGAGCAGCGAACATATAACATTGCCTGTCTTTTGTGCAACTCGCCATAGTGTTTTTTAGCCAAGGTTTTGTTAGATTCTTAGCAGCACTCAGCTCAATGTTCTACCACTGTTGTAAATACATGTAATGCTTTATGGTCCGTCAGCCGAGCCAGAGTGGGGTTGACATCTCAGTTGAAGAGCCTGTCTTTGAGCATATGACCAAATAGAAAAACACCCCACTTCTCCCATGGTGTAAGCCAAGGGAGTTTCAAAGGCAGCCACGATTTTCCTTGAGGGGAAAACAATCTATTTACTCTAACAAAATAACTAATCAGGTCTCTAACTAGATTAACCAGACATCTACCTCAAAAGTAAAGGAAGAAAATCTTCCAAATTAAATGCTCCAAAACATCCTTTCATTAGTGTAACTTCTTGCTATATATATATATTCTCTTTTAAAATTGTTTTTGTAGTTTGTATGCCAAAATAAGTGAGATGACTTGCTGTTTGGATTTATTAAGCAATCAGTTTAAACCGCAGACAGGAGTAGTAAACTCCATTTACAAAATCTAGAAGTTTACTTTGTTTTTTTCTATTGCAGTCTTACCATTAAGTTAATGGATGAAGAGATGACGCTTTGCTTTTTGAAGTACATATATATGCACATGAATGCATATATAAAAATTGCTGGTTTCACTATTAGAGGGCATTCATGAAAGAACAACTCTTGCACCTCTCAGAAGATATCTGCCTCTTGTACTTGGATGTATAATATATCAGATGGATACAATCAGATAAAAATGTAAAAGTAAATCATTAAAATGTGATTTTTATTCAGTTTTTATGGAAAGTTAAAATAAGTATATTGAATAGCTCTTTGATATAATTTGTTTAAAACAAATTTTGGATTTGTTTAAATTATGTAACTACACACTTAAAAATCTAAGATGTTGTGGATTATTGGTAGATTCTGCAACCTCATTGGCAAATTATTTCAAGTATTTTTCTATATAATCACTTTTTCCCTAAATAAACACACTTTGAAAATATTCACAATGTCATAATTTAAACAAATGATGCTTCTCAACATCTTGAGCTGCTCTATCCATAGAATAAATAAATCTAGTCCTCTTGAGGTTATGTATTAGAATATACATTTTTGAACTGGCAGTGATTATTGTCAGATGTTGAGTTTATTGGGCAGTGTTCATTTTATCCTTGAAAATTTAGTGAAAACTTGCATTTTGAGTTTCACTTGATTTGTTTTACTTTTAGCCAAATGAGTCAAACAGCTCCAAAATCTGCCATTTATGGAAACTTTTCTTTTTAATGCAGGCCAACATGTATGTAAATTATGCTCTTAGAGAATTGGTGTCTCTGTATTGCTTTAGAATAGATTGAAATGTCCATATTGCTTTGGGAACAGCTCAAGGAAGGAAATAATTCTCTTTTGTGTCTAACCTCAAACTAGAGGAAACCTTGGGAGTTGCTTCATAGTGACAAGTAATTTGCATTCCCACAAAACCACCTTCCACCCCTTTCCTGTAGCCTCTTCTCCCTCAGTTCTGTAGGATCACATTCCTAATTCCTCCCTGATAGGGAAAACTGGCACACTCTAGAAGTCTGTCATAAACACATATAACAGTTCTGAGAGAACCTTAGTCATACAGGCATGACTGTTCTCTTTGTACAAGTGTGATCAAAATAATGTGTCTGTCTCAGAGTCTGGTTAAGCTATGTCATTGTCTTACATAGTATCCTGGATCTGTTTGTAGAGTGCTTATGGCTTACAATTCAGTTCTGTATTTGTTGACAGGTAAATAGGTAGAATTAGTGCCATCCTTAAAAATTATCCTCTAACACTGAAAATAATAAAGTGTAGATCTCTGCAGTTGAGTTTAAAGAAGTGTGATTGTATTGCTTAAATGTGTTGTTTGTAACCACCAAAATAGTACGAGTAGTTTTTTGGCACCTTATCTTTAAATCAGATTCTTAATTTTGGGATAGAACTGACTGTTACTTGTGGAATAACATTTTGAAACTTTTAATATATCCATTGGGTTATACTAAAATGTATTGTGAAGTTCTTCACCAGTATAGGACAGATTTATGCTAGAGCTCTTGTTTTTGCTTAGAAATAAAGTATTTAGTAGTTTATTTCTTGTATAGTTAAAATGTTAAGAATGCCAAATGCTGCCAATGTAATGGTTTGTAGCTACCTCCTATTAAGAAAAAGATGATCACCTTTGGGAGGAACATTCAGTGTTTCAACCTCCCTTTTAAGTGGATGATAGATTCAAGCTTCCAGAATTGAAATTAATTTGTTTAGATATTTTCAGACTGGTGAATGTTAGTCTTACATAGTGGCACAAGTAGTCTTTTTATCTTTCACTTACTTGCAAGGCCAAATGGCAGCTATCTCCAACACTTTTGAAATCTGTTGTCAAAGTAGCCTTCAGTTTACAGGGCAGGTCACTGCAGAAGGCCGTACCTTAAGTTATCAGTACCATGTCAGCTAACTTGGAGGCATAAGATGATAGGAAAAGTGAGATGGCAGCAAAGATATCTCTCCTTTTAGTTGTTGTGATTGTCCTGCATTGGGATGACAACTCTGGCTTTAGATGTATGTGATATTTAATGTAACACTAGACAGGATAATGTTTGACTGCAAGAGGAGAAGAGGGAGCAAGTTTGGGAGTCTGTAATTGAGGAGCCTGTGTATTATTGGAGAAAAATCTTTTGTTAAAGGATTGGAAGGACCATGAACTCAAGATTTGAAATTACTCTTCCTAATAAGTATAGTGACTTTGCTAGTGACCATACAGCTTAGTGTGCCCTAGACAATACTACTATTAGTAGTTTACTTTTCAAGGACTTTCCAAATGATATTTGGGGGATTTTTTTTTTAACGGAAGAGTAAAAATCAAAGGGAATATTATTTGCTTTTATTTTTATAATTATTTAGAACATCATTTCTCAAATCAGGGAGGAGGTGTCTCAATTCTTGAGAGTAATCTGGGCAAAAAGTATTTTTAGGTTCAGGATGGAGTTAAGAATGTAAGTTTCCATGGAGGAATGGGAGAAGCATCTAAGGAATATTTCTTTTTACAAGGGAATAATTTGCTTTCAAAATAAGTGATGCTAGGCTAAGATGCATTTATGGAAGACTGCTTGTTGCTAAGTATGTTTGGTCTTAAAGGAATATGAAGTATGGAATGTGCTGGCATTTGGACATAAGAGCAAAAATTTTAAAATAAATTTGATGGAGATAGTTGAGATAACATTAAGGAATAGTATTCCTGGAGTTTGAATGTTAGACTTTGAAATGTTGAGCCTAAAAATGACAAATGAAAACTTAAAATACAGACCTTATATTCACACACTCAGTTCTCAAGAATCAAGGAGCTTTAAAGGAATTAAAAAATACCTTGGCTTGTTTTTACTGGGCTAGGCCTGATACCTTTTCGTGTTTGAGAATGGCTGTTTTGTTTAGTTATGTATTGATTATTCAGGAACAGAAAAGGCATTTTTTAAATTACCAAAGGCCTCCTTCCTTTTCCATTTCACTGTTTATTCTTTCCAGTAGAGAATGGTAATAGGGCAGAAAAGAAGAGTGAATTTTTGGCCTCGGTCTATCACACCACTACAGTGGAACATTGGAATATTTTCTAGGAAAAAAGGTCAGTGTGCCCATGATATTTTACCTCAAAAATAATTAGTGCTACCTATTGTACTCAGATGTACAGCTTTTAAAACTAGAGATGGACATAGCTCTACTCAAAGTTTCAGTAAGAATACTGTGCCTAGTTTGCATATCAATCAGTTGCCTACACTTTTAAATGATTAGTGCCATGTCTTCCCTCTTCACCCTGAATAATCTAGTTTCAGCTTTATTAAAATGCCACGGTTATAAACCCTGGGAGTTAAACCTAAGCACAGACCTTCCAGTGTTAATGTTTTTGAAAAGCAGAAGGCTAAATTCAGATGAATCACACTGATACACTGTGCTATGCATAGAAAGTGGTGGGTGGCATTCAGGGAGGACTATAATTTAATCCTAATCGAGCAATATTTAGTATGAAGACACTGTTCTTTTTATTTTCAGAATTCTGCCAAGTAAAACAAAAATTGCCAATAAAATAGTAAGAAAGAAATGTTATGCAAGCTTCTGGCTCTAGAATATTTCTGAGAACTGCATTCATTCAACACTTCAATGTCTGTGACCCAGGTGCTTTGCCAGATGCCAGAGATACAGACATGAAAGAGAATACCTGTCCTTGAGAAGTTTATAGTCTAGGGGTGGCATTACAGAATTTGTTAGTATACCCATTACTCGTTTAACCTAGATAAATGTTTTGGTATTTCTGCTGGTGGAAATTGTAGACCAGCCTTCAAGCATTTAAAGAGCAAAGTATGCTATAACTTTTTTTTTATTTAAGCAAGAAATTATGTTTTCCAAGATTGTAGTCTTGCCATTGTAGCTTTTCAAGCATGCAGATAACGGGGTGTTTTCTCCTCCTTTCCCCTGGATAAAGGCACTTTTACTGCCCGTCACTGATAACAGATGCTGATTTGTTGCCATTAAGTAAACTTGACTTCTTTGTGCTCTATAAAGGTTTTTTGTATTTTTTCTTGATACTGTTATTTTTTTCATTGACTCCATGACAAATTTAATGTACGTAACTGTCTATGCATTTTAAGTTAAACTGCCTAAAATGTGATTTGAGACATATACATTTGTTTGTATTATGAACTATAAGCAATCTGTTTGAGACTTTAGGTTTTATCACCTGCTGCTGTATTTGTAAACAAAGACAAATGTTGCTTTAAGAAGTAATTATAATTAGGAATAGTCTATGGGTGTGATACTTGATATTTTTAAAGATAAACTTGTTTGCTTTTGTGTATTATACCTGAAAACTTTTCTTAAAATGTATTTTCATGGTTTCACAGTTTCTCCACATAGTTTATTCTATAGGCCCAGTTCTGGCCTTTCCTAAACAAGTCCAAAGCTTAATTAATGCAAATTTGTTGACATAAAGAAAGACAAAAGGGCCTAAGCCACCCCTCCATTGTGTGTGACCTGCATTCACTAAGGCATTGCTGTAGGCTGTCTGGGAACAACCCCTCCTCCACAAACCCTCTATCAGCAACATGATGTCCCATGTGAGGATTTCCTCTTCTCCCTTCATGGCCAGGCTGTTCTTTGTAACCAGGTTATCTTTATACACAAAGTTAGAGAACCTTTCCCCCCCCATCCCTGCTACCACCACTCCCACTGAAAGACAGTTCTGTTCTCGCCATGATTGTTAGGCCATTAGTGAGGATCACATTGTTAAATTTGGTGTATTTTGCCATTTTCTTTCCATAAGGGGGTTACTAGCATTTCTTAACCCCAGTATGAAGGGGGCTGTGAATGAATTAATAATTTGTAGCACATTCTACTTTGGAATGGGAGGTCTGCTTTTTACCTTATAATTGAACAAAATGCAGCTATAAATTTTTAAGTTGCATTTGATGTCTTATTTCATATCCCCTAAAAGTTACTAAGATAGAGCTATGAAAGCTAAAACTTGGTGCCAGTCCTTTTGCAACAGATCTTTAATGCAGTATAGAATTCTAACTATTAGCTAACGTTTTAAAGAAGACAGTGCAATAGAATTTTAATACCAGAAGAAAATTTAGGCCATCCCATAGTTTGTTCCTATATCATTTGGATATTATTCTCATTTGAGCTGGTTTTTATGTTGCTACATTAAACTATCAGACTGGGTGGCCTAAATAAGAACAATTGATTTCTCAGTTCTGGAGGCTGAGAAGTCCAAGGCACTGAGCAATTTGATTTCCCATTGAGGTTGCTTCCTGGCTTGCAGATGACCGCCTTCTCTCTGTGTCCTCTCAGGTGGTGAAAAGAGGAGAAGCTCTCTTGTCTCTTAATAAGGGTACTAATCTCATCATGGAGGGCCCCACCCTCATGAACTGGTAGGAAAATTTTCTCCTAAAGGTCCTGTCTCCCGATTCCTTCACATTGTAGGTGAGGGCTTTAATGTATGTATTTGGTGGAGGCACACAATTTGCTACACAAACCTTAAAGATAAGTTATGTAAAGAGGCAAAGGTTTGTTGATTTAAAATTTAAAACCTTATTTGATGACCATGTCTCCTAATTGAGATTTGCTAAAATCATAACCACTGATTCACAAGAATAACAGAATCTCAGACTGGGGGCTGGGGTGGGGGCTCTGCCCACATAGCCTGCCCCTTCTCCCCTACCCCCTCCCACCCCACCCCACCCCCAGCTGCCACGGATGAGAATAAGTCTACCAAGACATGATCTTGGGGAGGAAAGCTGGCCCATCTCAAAGAAGGCCCAGGAGCCTGTTCCTCAGTGGGCTGTTATGGGGTTCAATTTGCACAGGAATACAGGTAAAACTCATCAATCATTGTCAGGCAGTAAGGCTCAAACAATAGATAACATACAAAGAACTCTGAGGGCTTACTCTGAGTCAGGGTCAGTTAGCTGAAGGGCCATAAAACTGGCAAACAAACTAATTTCCTGCTCGACCCTTATCAGAAAATTGAGGACATTCTTAGCAAAGCAGGTTTCTCAGGATTTTATGCATTCTTTCTTAGGCCTGTTTGCCCCTGGGGAACCACTCATTCCTGCCCAGGGCTGCACCACCCTCCTGCATTGTTTCAGGCTTAAGTCAGGCAGCCAAGAGATTAGGAGCCTTCTTATAGACAGAATGAGGACTCAGGCTATGTGAAAGCTGGGGATTGAGGGTCCATCATCCCCTTTTTCTATAGCCCCCCAAGTCTCTGAGGGCCCCATTGTGACCATGTCTGTCTTAGGTCTTCCCTCCCTTGAGGAATCTTACCTGTCATTGGCTAACCAGTCATCCACCCCTGGGGCCAAGCAGGGTAGAGTACTAGGGGGCAGGGGCAGTGGCCCTGCCAGGAAGATAAGCTTTGTCTCCTAAGTGGTTTATGTTCCCAAGGTGTCTACTCAGCCTTAGCCATGCAGGGTTACAGCTTCAGATCATCTATAATTCTAAGCAGTGCTTAAAATGTTGGTATCAAGAAATGAGGAAATTTAACATCTTGTTAGGTTTTTGCTGTGGTCATGTTTTACGTTGGATGTTTTTAGACGGTCATTTAGACTAACATTCCTTAAAGCTTAGATTAAAAAGATACTCTCTTCCTTAAAAGAAAAAAGGAAAACTTGAAAGAGGTTGAGAAAATTTCTATGGTCATACTACATAATTGGTGGCACCAGCTTTTTAGTCATAAGTATTTAGGTTTTAGGTTTTTTCACTGGGTTATATTTTGTCCGAGCATCTAATATCCATCTTAATGCAGTTCCTTGATTACCAGTCTAGACCTTTCTGTCTTCCACAAGACATCCTGACTTGTTCTTGTCCTTGTAAAACTCCACTGAGTCCTATCCAAAGCTATGGGAAAACTCATAATACTCAACTAGTTAAATTCTTAAAGAGTCCCAGTTAAATCGAGTGTCATGTATTATCCTAATTCTTACACAGCTTCCTTCCTGGCAGCTAATGAAATCTCTCAAGTACACTTCACATAATCTGTTCGATACTTAACACTCAGCCTTTGAGATGCAATCTAGGAGGAGACAGAAATAAGTCTAGTTGATACTACTCAACCTAGAGAGCCTCAGTTAAGCCTCTCTACAAACCTCTAAGACAAGGAAAGTTCGTACCCCATTTTATAGACGATGAAGCTAAGGCTAAGAAGTCAGAGACCACGTAGGTCACATGTTGTGGAACAGAATCCTAGGTGTAACTAGTGTCAAAGCTTTTGCTTTAAACCACCACACACTACAGAATGCCGCTTCCCTCAGAACAGGTTCTCCATGTTGCAAGTGCCTGCTGTGGTTGCCTTGGTGCTATGGTTACGCTTCCAAAATTGCACACCTGGAACATCAAATCCATCTAACATTGAATGTTCTGTAGCATATTTTCACAAATTATGTCACTGGGTTTCATTGGATAGTCACTTTAAAAAGTGTTGATGTTTGAAATGCATATCCTTACAGTTTAGTGAATTAAACTAAAAACATATTCATAAACAAAGGTAAATAATGTTCAAAGTGGCAGCAGTTAAGAGTAGATTTAAGATGGATGTGAGAATTCTTGCAAAAGCTACTGAATGATCAGACCATTCCTGAATGATCAGGACTAGTTCTAGTCCTACCAATTGCTGAAGACACTGTGAGTGTGCAGCTGCCCTGCAGTGGGGAAGGCCCAGACGGCCGTCAGAGTGACTGAGACAGAAGAGGTCCCTGTTAAGCAGTGGATGAGCAGCCAAGACGTACATGAACTGTGCAGAGGGTGGGAGTCCAAGGGAGGTTCTGCCAAGTGTGGCTTGACAGTTCTTTTTAAATTTTCCAATGCAGGACATGCTAAATTAAAACATCTCAACTGTTGCTTAGTTACCACAACACAAAATCCCAAGTACTATACTTAATGGATATCTGGATCCCTTGAATGTCCAAAGAAATCTTTACAAAAAAAGACCCAAGTACATGACTAAGGATCAGGACTCATACTTGGGCTTTTTATAGAAGCGATATGAAGAGGGTTATACAATAGTAATGTGAACTAGGAAGAACCTCTTTATAAACAAGATTTCTTATTTGAAAGGTGAATCACAACAGAAAACTGATCAAAGCCTAGAAGGCAGCCCTTCATGGTTCAGTGAGCAACACGATTGCTGGGGATTTAGGGGGCAGAGGCTTTTTAAATTTATTTTTATTGAGTGACACCGGTTAATAAAATTATATAGGTTTCAGATGTACACTTCCATAATACATCATCTGCATATTCTATTGTGTATTTACCACCTAGGGAGAAGAGCTTTTAGCTTTGAGCTCAGCTCTGCCATGTGATTTAGTGCAATTGACTGACTTCCTGTCCTCCTTTACCTTATCTCTAAAACAGTATTGTCCGAAGTACCATGGGAGGAGAAAAATGGAACATTCTTCTTTCTGGACAAAGAGGTCTATTTGATGTATTAGCATAACTAAAATAATACACATCTAATAGCAGTATCTCTATGAATGTCCCTTTTTTTCATGTTGTCAAGTTTGAGGACTGGAAGTTACACACTGATAATGCATTAATATTTATTGAACAACAAGCTTGCACTGTAAATGGTCATATACTCTATTTTGCCTGGAATAATTCTGGTTTATATCGTCCAGGAGTAATTACGACTTGCATGCCCCATGCATTCTCAACAGCGTCCTGGTTTTAAGGATAAATTATATGGTTATTCTAACTATAACAAAAAGAATACAAGTGAAGATTTTCTGTGTCTATTTCCTGAGTTAAGAAACTCATCCTAGCCCTGGCTAGTGTGGCTTAGTGGATTGAGTGCCAACCTATGAACCAAAAGGTTAACGGTTCAATTCCTGGTCAGGGCACATGACTGGATTGCAGGCCAGGTCCAACAAGTCCCAAAAGCAAGAAGGGAGTACATTCCAGTCATAGAATAGGAAGCAAAGCACTTTTTAGGAGAAAGACGCTAGATAGAGAAGAAGAGATGGGAATAAGATTTTCTACTTGTCCGGGCATCTCTCCAAACGTTTATGCCTCATGGCTCCTGTCTCTTTTCCCTCCGATTCTGAAAGCAATTTCCCTTCAAAGTTCCAAGTTTTTTCCTAACTTAATCCACATAAACTGAGAAGCACTAAAATTACATCCAGTTTTTTTGGGGGGTCTTTTAACTGCTGCATGCAAACATTACCAAATCTATGGTGGAATTGCATCTCATTTCCTCCAGACCGGGGCTGACAAGTTTCTAAATCACAGTAACAGTGATCGGGAGGAGACCGGGAAATTATTTCATAGGGTACGTTAGTGGCAGGGAGTAAGTGATGAAAACTTGTTAAACCGCTTCAGAAATATCTACTGGCTGAAGTAATGGTTCTCAATTTTTTTGGGGGGTTTGGGGGTCACATTTTTTAATATTAGAACCTGTAGCTCTCCTCGAAGGATTAAGTGCTTCATGAGTTAGCACACGGGTACTCGTCAGGCTGTTTCAGTAGAGTGCTTATGACCAACGACCAAGTTCTCACATGTTGCAGGAAACATTTTTTCTTCGATGCTGGCTTAATGGGCTACTCCCTGTTCCCTCCTGCAGTTGGAACCCTGCTCTTCACCATCTGCACTCTCTCAGCTTGACATCCTGACAGCCATTGCATAAAAGTATGTCCCCAACCATGGCGAAAATTAATTCTGCACGTTGACCACAATTTCGTGGCACATCTGTTCCCAGCACACTGTCATGCTGCAGTGACTGTGAAGTTAGGGTTGGAAATAGCTCACTGAGAACATCAGTTGGGATAGAAAGTGAAACCTCAAAATGCCTCAAGTTTGAATGTCATCTGCTGTTAGCACCTTTCAAAACAAAGGACTCCGGAATCACATCTGACTTACTCATCAGAAAATCATCACGCTCAAATAGCTCACACTCTTGTATAATGAAAAGCATATTGGCAGTAGGAGGGGAGGGTTGGGAGGGGGGTGCAACTGAGGAGGGGGACGTGGAGGACCTGATAGAGTCTCATAGAATTCTGTCGAGGGGGGCGATGGCTATACATGAGTATTGGTTGTATTTATTTAGCTCCAAAGATATGTAATACTCTTTTGTATGTGTAATTTACATGTTTTTTTAAAGCATATGGGATCTGACCACCTGATACTGAAAGGAAACCCTAGTTTCAACCAGGCTCTCTTCGAGAAAGGTAGACAGGCCTAACTTCAGTGGTGACTGATTCCTGAGGAAAGTAACAGTAGTATGAGGTCACACCAAGAGCCAGTGTATCCCCTTAAGGCCAGAACCGAAGCTCTTGTCCTGACTGGTGTGGCTCAGTGGGTTGAGCATTGTCATGCAAACTGAACGGTCACTGGTTCAATTCCCAGTTAGGGCACATGCCTGGGTGTGAGCCAAATCCCTGGCTTGGGGCGTGTGACAGGCAACCAATTGATGTTTCTCTTGCACATGGTTGATTCCCTGCCTCTCTCTCTCTCCCTTCCCTTCCCTCTAAAAATAAAAAATAAAAAAAAAATTTTTTAAATAAAACTCAAGCTCTCAGTTGCTTTTGGAAACAGATGGTTATCATTAAGAGCACAGAAGCATAAAGGCTCTGCATAGTGGACCGCTTGAGTGTGCTGTGGAGTCCGAAGTGGCACCGAGAGATTTTTTGTGAAAGAGAGAGTTGCAACACAAACCCAGCACTAGACCAATGCAGGAGCGACTGTAAAGCTGTCCCCAGTGTGAGGGTGTTGTGTTGGACCAGCACAGAGGCAGTCAGAATACACTGAGCCCCACGAACACAGGAGGCAACAATAAGGATGATACGTTTCATGGTGATATTAAGGAAGAGGAGAAAAATGAGAACAGTCAGAGTGAGGCTTCAGGTGGAGCTGTACAGTGACAAGGAGCACAGGTTCTGGAACCTGACCAGCCACATCTAAGTACTGGCTGCACCACACGCTCCATACACAGTGGGCAAACCTGGGTTTACAGGTTGTTCATGTGGAAAATAATATAATAATAAATAAGAACGAACTTTCGTGTACTCACAACCAAAAACCTACTTTTGGTGAGGTACTTAACCTTTACATGCCTCCATTTTTTCCTCTATAAGATGTGGATAACTATCATTCCTAACTTCACAGGGTTTTGAGAATTAAATGAAATAATCCATGTAAAGCGCTCAGTGTTTGACGTTATAAGCACTCAACAGTTGTGAGCTGTGGGACCTGGAAGGCATTCTTCTAGGTGTTGGGTCTACAAGGGTGTTTGTCTAGCAGAGGAAAGAGAAAAGTGAGCAGGCCACAGCTGCTCCTACTTAATCTTAGTGACCAGTGCTGTGAAAACCGTGCAGAATCTATATCTCCAGAGGTGCGCAAACTGCACATCAGGAGGATCTCCTCCCCAACCAGAGGGTAAATAGCTTCCCTCACCTTACTCAGGGAGGTAGCAGCAATCTTATTAGTGCCTTGTGCCAAGACACCCAAGGACAGATGAAGTTAAGGGAATAAATCTCATTTTGAGCATCAGCATAAAGCTGATGGATATATCCTATTGAATCCCTCCCCTGAGACCTTCCTAAACTCCCAGCCTTTGAAACCTCAAGAGGAAGGACCCAGGGGCTCTCTCCTGCCTAGGAGCATACCCACACTTTTCCTCTTGCTTCTTTCTCAGGCACGCTTTTTTTCTCCTAAACTCTTAAGTGTCCCCATGAGATGTGTTAATCAGGGAGCAAAGGGCAGCATCGGCTGGTTCCAGGCTGATCCCCCAAACCTGTCTCCAAGGCCCCCTTTTCTCTGACTTCGTGAGCTGACAGCAGCCCTACCTAGTCTCTCTCCTGTTGCTCCTAAGCCCTTCCTAGTTTCCCTGTCCCCAACCTTAATAAACGTACTCTCAAAATTAAAATGAGAAAAAAAGTGAGCAGGCCATTTTCATCTGGAGTGATGTTTCTGATGCAGGAGGCACAGATTACTCTGGGAACATCCAAGGAGCACCTTATAGTTAAACAGTTGTCGTGTTTTGAGCGCTAACAATGGACCATACAGTGTCCTACAGGGGTTAATAATACTATCTCATTGGGTCCTCACAACAACTTCAAGCCATGGGTAAAACTCAAAGGCAGAGCCCGTTCTTTCCCCTTTACCTCTCTGCAGGTCTCTGTCAGTGCTTCAAAGTACCTTGCACATGAGAAAAAGTCCTGTCTCACAGAGTGTACAAGCGGGAGACGGCCCTCATCTCCAGCTACTTCGACCCTAGCCATATTTTCCTAATCACATCCACACCCTGTTTGAAAGCAACTGACTTTGGAGATGGGCTAAGGAAATCCCAAGCCTCAGGCATGGGTATGTGAATGCGTTTGCGGGAGAGAGGAGAGGCAGGTAAATGCTCTGGTAAGGAACTGATTGAAGCAGTTGAGTGCAAATGTTGTGCCTCTGCGTAGCCGCGTTTCCAGCATTCCAGAGAAGAGCCGCACACTGACAGCTCTCCGAGCGTCGTTCCAATGACGGCAGCAGCACATACCTGTGAGCATAACTTGCCTCGTGGCTGCCCACAGCTGCGCCCTTCCTTCTTGCTGGGTTTTGGGAGTACACATGAGCTATTCATCGTAGAGTCTCAGACCCACTAAGAAGTCTAAGTTTATTGAAGGAACTTGGTTAGTAATACGATATAAATTTCAGGTGTACAACATTATCATTTGATATCTGCGTACTCTATTGCATGCTCACCACCTGAAGTCTATTTGCCTTCTGTTCCCGTGTATTTGGCCCTGTTTACCCACTTTGCCCTCCTCCACACCCCCAAACACCTCATGTTTAAAAGGAGAGTGCTGCTTTTCCCAGGCTTCTTTGCTCCAGATTACAGGAGAGACTCAGCCTATATACAGTGATGTCAACTATTCTGATCACAGAATAGATAACAGAGGCATTTCTCGGAATGAGTTTGGGAGGATCTGAACTTTGAACAAAGGGAAAAGAGAAGACTTAGACCTAGGACAAAGGAAGACAGAACAGCCCTAAATTAAATGAGTGAAAATATATCAGCCTCTATGTTTTTCAATCACTCAACAGGTACTTAGTGACCCCTGGTTTTGTGCCATGTGCTAGTAGGTAAGTAGTGAACTTGTCAAACTATTTCCACCCTCACGCAGCTCACAAGCTAATGGAAGAAACAATCACTAACTAATACTGATCACACTTATGATTAGTGGGGAGGAGGGGGAGAGTACAATAAAACCTAATATGTAGGAGTCAAGTAAAGCTCACCAGAGAAATGACATCTGAGCTACAATCTCAGTGATGAGCAGGATTTAGGCAGGAGACAAATTGGGGAAGGGGTGCCAGGAAGAGGATGCAAGAGGAGCAAGAAAAAGGCATCCCTTGTTTTGCAGGAAGGAAGAGGCCAAGAGTGCGGGTACCTGCCTACGTGTTGATGTTGAGACAGAAGAGGTGAAATGAATGCAATAGGGTAGGAAACCGATGATCAGCTCTTCCCCTTTCCTCTGTTTTGTCTCCTAGGTTGTTAAGTCAGCTGTCCTCCCATCAGCAAATGCAGAGGGCTCCAATAAACTCGCTGGCAAGTCTTTAGAATCCCTTGACCCTCCCCATGGCGGGGAGCTCCTTTGCACAGCGATCTGGGTTCCTTGAGGTCTCATTAGGCATGAGGAAGTCCCCTTTTTATAATCTTAATATCTCTCAAAGTGCCTGACTATGCAGCAATTTATAAGCCATTTGTGGGAAAATGTCAGTGCTATGCTAATTGGGAAATGGGATATCACCCTTGGATTTACTCCAAAAGGGAAATTAGAGAAACCCTTGATTGAATAATTTGGTCAGCCCACACCCTGAACAACTTCAATTTCTCTACTTGGCTTCTTGTCCTCGTCTTTCTTCTAACCCAGGAAAGCAGAATATTTATCCTGTGAAATGTACACAAGGGGATATTTCATATCAACCACTTAGTCTATGGCTGTTATAGCAACATCTACATTTCCTCACCTTTGTACAAGGAACCCCCAAGACAGCATTTCCCAAGATGTATTCTGTTGAACACTAATTGCTAGAGAAGCACCTCAATAAAGGGTTTCATGGGTCAGTCAGTTTGAGGGGACTGCATGTGATGCCCACTGGTGGAAAAGCACCTCCGCATTAGTGCATTAAGTCGTTGACAGGTCCTATTGTAAAGAAACCCAGTATTTCCCTCCTGTATTTAACTGCAGGAACTCTCTAAATACGTTTCTATGGCAAGACTGCCTGAGGATCTGCCTGTTGCCGAGGATGTGGAACATCTGGGCCTCTCCTATGCTGTCACGGGTGGGAATGCAAAATACTACAGACGCTTGGAAAGCACATTGGCAGTTTCTTAAAAATGTAAGCAGCTACGTACTTATAACCCACCCATGGTACTCCTAGGAGAGATATAAGTCTATATAAAGACTCGTACACAGGTCTTCATGGAATTTTTATTTCTGATACCTCAAAACCAGAAACAACTCAAATGTGCATCAGTAAGTGACTGAATAAACAAATTGTGATGTGTCTGCTGGGCAATTGATACACTCAGCTGCTATGCATGAATCTCAAAATAATGCTGAGTGAAGGAAGCCAGAAAAAGAGCACAATACCATGTGGTTCCATTCATAGACTATTCTAGAAAGTGTCGGCTCGTTTGTAGAGACGGTAAATGATGGTTGCCTGAGGACAGGGAAAGGGGTTACAGAAGGATATAAGGAAGCTTTTGGGGGTTGTGGATATGTTCACTAACTTGATTGTGGTGATGGTTTCACAGGTATATACATGTCCAAACTTATGACAATGTGTGCTTTACACGTGTACAGTGTCTATTGGATGTCAATTACCTCAATGAAACTGTTCAAAAGATCAGAGAATAGAGTTTTCCCAAATAAACAGAGTACCTATTTTAAAAATAATAGCTAATGCTTATGGAACACTTGTTATATGCCAAACTCTATGCTGGTTAAGAATTATTGCTTGTGGGGGGGCTCCACCCACAGGGCTCCCCAGGCTGCCACGGATGAGAATGAGTTTACCAAGACATGATCTTGGGGAGGAAAGCGGGCCCATCTCAAAGAAGGCCCAGGAGCCTGTTCCTCAGTGGGCTGTTATGGGGTTCAGTTTACACAGGAATACAGGTAAAGCTCATTAATCATTGTCAGGCAGTAAGGATCAAACAATACAAAGAACTCTGAGGGCTTATTCTGAGTCAGGGTCAGTTAGCTAAAGGGCCATAAAACTTTGGCAAACAAACTCATTTCCTGCTCGGACCCTTATCAGAAAATTGAGGACATTCTTAGCAAAGCAGGTTTCTCAGGATTTTATGCATTCTTTCTTAGGCCTGTTTGCCCCTGGGGAACACTCATTCCTGCCCAGGGCTGCACCACCCTCCTGCATTGTTTCAGGCTTAAGTCAGGCAGGGGAAGTAAGGCAGCCAAGAGATTAGGAGCCTTCTTACAGACAGAATGAGGACTCAGGCTATGTCAAAGCCGAGGGGTAAGGGTCCATCACCCCCTTTTTCTATAGCCCCCCAAGTCTTTCTCTGAGGGCCCCATTGTGACCATGTCTGTCTTAGGGCTTCCCTCCCTTGAGGAATCTTACCCGTCATTGGCTAACCAGTCATCCACCCCTGGGGCCAAGCAGGGTAGAGTACTAGGGGGCAGGGGCAGTGGCCCTGCCAGGAAGATAAGCTTTGTCTCCTAAGTGGCTTATGTTCCCAAGGTGTCTTTACTCAGCCTTAGCCATGCGGGGTACAGCTTCTGAAACCAGACAGGGTGGTTCCCAACAATTACTTCCTTTCATACTATCAATAACCTTATGATGGAGGTACTATAATTTCCATTAACTCAAATCACACAAGCCAGTGATGTGCTAAGCCAGAATTCAAACCCAGGATCACTTCATTTCACTACCCACAATCTTAACCACTGTGTAACCTGGTTCCAGCAGGCCTTTGAGGAATTAGCAGTCCAGTAGGGAGACAGACACCACTCTGCCACTTACAAGAGAGTCAGTGAAGGGTAAAGAAGGGAAAATTTTAGTGAAGATGAAATGAATCTCTTGCTAGGTTCCAGACTGGGCCATTGACTCAATAGCATGGGCAATGCTAGACAGAGTCCTGGGGACAGATGGGAAGCCCGTAACCCAGGCCAGAGGAGATGGGACATGCGCACTTGGTTCAGGCGGCTCCACCACTCAGGGCTCCACAGAAAAGACAATTCAGGAGAAGCAAACTAAGCAAACACTGCCTTATTCCATTGCAGGAGCTCTGAGAGAAATTTTAAATAGAAAACATTTAAGATTTAGGACCTTGAGTGAGTCCTTTCGCTGCTCAGTACCCCCACCTCCTCATCTCTGACTTGGGGAAGTTGATGAGGTGTTGCTGTGGCTCCCCTCCATCTCGCATGCTCTGTCTTGGCCTGTTTTTATGGTTTTCCATAAAAGGCTCTATGAGCATCAGTGAAATACCTAGTAGGGTGGCTTTACTTCGCTCAGCAGCTCTGCTGACTACTGGGAAATCCTCTGAGATCACAAAGCAGCATCACTAAATTATTAAAAAAGAAAACCATTAACTTTGGAGGCCTTTATATTAATAGTTATTTGTCTGATTATAAAAGTAATACAGGTTAATTATAGGCATTTTAGAAGAATGCAGACTGTGAGGAAACAGTTAACAGGTCTGGTTGCTTACTCCTTACGTATCTCTAAGCAACCCATGACTAACCCTTGGCCAACTGCTGGGAATGTGGTTGCTTCAATGTTCTTTATGTTAGTCATTGAGGGGTTGGTTATATGTACCTGGAGGAATGGACATAGCTTCTTGTCAGGTTGCTTTGCCCAAGCATCAAGACTGATGGTTTCATTGTTAGTGTCCTGAGTTTTGTTTTTTGTTTTTGCCATAGCTGGTGGCATACAACATATACCTACATGACCAGCTCTCCCCATAAAAGCCTTGGCCTCTGAGACACAAACAGGCTTCCGTGGGCAAATACTTTCCACTCATGTCCCCATAGTTAACTGCGAGAGGAAGAGTACCTTGTGTGGCGTCGGACAAGGAATGGCAATGGGAGCCTGGGTTGAACTCTCTGGACTACGTTAATGCATATTTTTAAACACCGTTTTTGCTATGTATTCTTTGCTATAATAAATCTCCGTGAGTATATATAACCTGTTTTTGACTCTTGTGGGTCCTTCTGGTGAAACACACCAATATTTTTTTAGAAAGAAAATATAAATTAACCTAACTTCCTTCACCTAGAGATCATTGACTAGCTTTAAAAACAGGTTTTGATCGCTGAGTGGTATGGTTCAGTGGGTTAGGCATCATAACGTAACCAAAAGGTCGCCAGTTCAATTCCTGGGTCAGGGCACATGCCTGGGTTGTAGGCCAGGTCCCTGTTTGAAGGTGCACGAGAGGCAACTGATTGATGTTTCTTTCACATATCAATGTTTCTCTCCCTCTTCTTCTCCCTCTCTTCCCCTCTCTCTAAAACTAAGTAAATAAAAATCTTTAATAAAATAAGTACATGAATAAAAACAGGCTTTGACCAACCAAATCATCTTGCAAAAGTCCTTCCAAATTGTGAAAAGGAAACAAAACATCAAATTAAATTAGTAAGTCGTATAGTGGAGAAAAGATTACATTTCATAGAAGTCTACACTAAGCGTTAAAAGAATAATTTTACTGTTTTAAATGATTACCAAGATTTACCGAACTTGGTTGGCTTTTGTGTCATAATTACAGTTTCTTCTATGACTTAGTCATTAATTTGGAATCTAACCTTTAATTTTGATTGGGAAGAGATACAACACTGTACAAGAAGTTGCTTTATAATGTCCCCAGGAACAGGTGGTAAGAAGCAGAGACTCCCTGTGCACCAGAGCTTTGGGGGACAAGGGGCGGGCGAGTGGACAAGACTAGCTGCCCTTCCATGCACGCCTCACTCTTCTTTGACAGCTTCCCATAGTAAAGCTAATAATAATAATTATTAACATTTATCAAGCACCGTATTTTGCTCTGTATAATGTGCACCTATGTTTTTGGCCCAACTTTCAGAAAAAAATCTTTTGTTTTAATTTTTTCATTCAAGTTTTTATTGATTTGTTTTAGATACTTGGTTTTTTGTATTATAAAGGTATTTTAGCATTTATTTTTTAACATGTTATGACACAAGAAATTTTATGTAACAAATAATTACAAAACACAAGAACAGATATAAGTTATTTCAGGTACTCTACTACCCAGGTATAATGCGTATCCTTATTTTTCCCTCAAAAACTTGGGCAAAAAATGCACATTGTACAGGCAGAATATGATACTTACTCTAAGCCAGACACTATTCTTTTTTTATTTTATTTTATTTTATTTCTTTTTAGACAGAGGGGAAGGCAGGGAGAAAGAGAGGGAGAGAAACATCAATGTCTGGTTGCCTCTCGCATGTCCCCAACCAGGAACCTGGCCCTCAACCCAGGCATGTGCCCTGACTGGGAATCAAACTAGTGACCCTTTGGTTTACAGGCCAGTGTTCAATCCACTGAGCCACACCAGCCAGGACAAGCCAGACACTATTCTAACCTCATGTTTTCCCCTATTTCATTGTTATAAAATCTATTCAGTGAATATTACTATTTTATTCTTTATACAAATGAAGAAACCAAGGCTAAGTGGGATTAAGTAGCTAGGTAGGACGAGGACTTAAACCTGAACTCAAAAGATCCATCGCTATACTTCATGTCTTTATATTCATTCAAATGAGATGTCACTGATATAAAATGGGTTTTGGAGTTAGGGTTTGTATTGTCAGGGTTCCCCAAGGAAAAAGAACCAAGAGGATGTATGTATGTATATTATTTTAAAATCTATTTTAAGGAATTGGCTGGTGTAATTGTGGAAACTTATAAGTCTAGAATTTGTGGATCAGGCTGGCAGGCTAGACATTCAGGGAAGAGCTGATGTTGCAGTTCAAAGCAGAATATCTTCTTTGGGAAACTTCAGTTTTTGTTCTTAAGGATGAGGCCCACCCACATTATGGAAGATAAAAAAAGTACCAATTTATATGTTAATCACATATAAAATTAGCCATCACAGTTTTTTTCTCATTATTTTATTTTTTACTACAGTTTTCATTCAACACTATTTTTTAGCATTTTATTTTCATTTTAAAATTTTATTTTTTAACATTTTATTTATTTATCTTTAGAGGGGAAGGGAAGGAGAGAGGGAGAGAAACATCAATGTATGGCTGCCACTCTCGTGCGTCCCCTGCCCAGAACTGGCCCGCAACCCAGGCATGTGCTCTGATTGGGAATCGAACTAGGATCCCTTGGTTCACAGGCCCGTGCTCAATCCACTGAGCTACACCAGCCAGGGCTAGAATTTTATTTTATTTTTTAAATTTAATCTTTATTGTATTTTTTCCATTACCATTTAGTCACCTTTATAACCCCCTCCTCCTAACACTATTCTGTGTTGGTTTCAGGTGGACAGCACAGTGCATAGACAGTCATTTAGGTTACGAAGTGTTCCCTCCGGCATCTCAAGTGCCCACCTGCACCATACATAGCTGTTACAATACTGTTAACTACATTCCCTCTCCTCCACCTTACATCCCCGTGTACTTCTTAATTCCACTATAACCATCACAGTTTTGATTTTCTTTTTTGGAGGAGGTGGATCCCCAACGTGATTTACTCAAGACTCACCCCCAAATCAGCCTGCTCCTAGATGAAAAAAAGCAGCCCCCTTGGGTTGACAATCCCCTTGTTACAGCCATGCAAGTGTGGCATTGGCCAGCAGAGGGCGCTGCCTCCTACTCGTGTAATAATCCGCATGGGAACCAATAGGATGGAAGAGATTTTGACACTACTTTCAATTATTTTTTACAGCGCCCCATTTCAACTTTGGTAGCATAGTTTCACTGTGAGACCAAAACACTCATCGACAATACTCAGACTTTTAGTTCCATAATGCAGACATGAAACGGTTGTGTCCTTTGGTTTCCTGGTGTGTAGTAACTGGTCTAGTCAGGCAAAGCCCAACCAGTTTTTCCAGATCAGATAGACTCAGGCTGATGCAGGGGAAGAAAGAAGCTGGGGGAGCTGGCCACGGAGAGAAAGAACTGGGAGGACCCCTGGGGCTCCAGGCAGTTGAGGAATCTTCCAGTGATATACAGAGGACAGGCTTGGGAAGTCACTCCTGGTGTTTGGGTTTGAGAGAAGAACATTAGAGAGGCCCCAGTGGGACGACAATTCTGTCCAGCAGAGCAGTTAACCTAATCTCTGGACTCAATTCAGGATGGAAATTCACGTAAGTATAGTTTTGCGTTGGTTCTCGTTAATAATTAAAAACCTCCCTCCTTTGCTTCCATTTTAATGACAGCTTACATTTGTGCAGCTTGAGACTTGACAGAGGGCTTTCCCATCCCACAGCAAGTAATAGAGCAGGTATTAATTATTTCCAGTTTATAGCTGAGGAAACACAGAGGGTAACTGGTTTGCTCTGGCTGCTCTGTAATCCAGGCTTGGGAGGGGACCAGAGGCCCGGGGCCTGATCTCAGCTCTGTGCTCTGTCATCTGTCAGAAACATTCCTAACTCTCGTTCACTGCTATTTCCAAGGTCCATTAAAGCTGAATGGATGCAAACACTGTGACCCAGCAATTCCACTTGTAGCAATGTCCGAGACAGAAGTGTCTGCACGTGAGCACCACGAGATATGTGTAAAACTGTTCATAGCAGCACTGTTTGAAATAGCCAAAAATGACCCCAAATTCCATTAGCACAGGAGGAATAAATGAACTGTGGCACATTTCTGTCACGGAATACCGTGTACTAATGAGAATAAATGAATAAGAGTACACAAAATGTGAATAAATCTCACCAATATATATAAAGTTCAAGAACAGGCATAATTAGTGTCCATCTCTAGGGTGATGGAAGTTGGACTTTTGACTCTGAAACAGCTATAATTCACGCAAGGTGAAACCCCAGTGGAAGTAAGAACCTCTGACTGATTATTCCCTTTGGTGTCCAAGAAAGGGGCGGGCACCGTGAGTGCTTATGCTACGCTTCCTGTAGGACTGGTCTTGTTTATTATCTTCTCCTGGGCTGGATGTTGGACTATATTTTATTACAGTTTTGAAAAACAGCTGTAATGTTGCATAATAGACTGTTCATATTAGTAACTAAATAAATAGTATATTAAACCATAAAAAAAAAAACAGACATAATTAATACAAAGTGTTGAAAGTCAGGTTGTGGTTATACCTGAAAGGACTAGTAACTGGGAGGAGGGTACGGGGGTCTTCAGGGGGTGCCATTAATGTTTTAATTCCTGACCTAGGTAGTGGTTACCTGGGTGACATAGGCATGTTCACTTTGTACAGAGTCACCAGTCTGTACATTTATGACGTATGCACTTTTCCATGTGTATGTTATACTTCAATAAAAAGTTTAAAAATCCTGATTTGTCTAAACAAATTATTTTTCCATGAGTAAACTTTAGTTTTCTTAAATGTAGCTTATCCCTGATTAAAGCAGATTTGTTTATTGTTCCACTCTGGCAGTGACCATGCCACCATTTCCCGAAGTTTCTGAAGGGCTGAGAGAGAGCAGGTCAGCATCTGCTTCTGCGGCGGTGTGCACAGGAAGACATCCGAGGAGGGTTGCCACACAGGAAGTTCCTCCCCTGCCTCCAGTACCACAAACACATGTTCTTTCTGTGTGACCAGAAAGTAAGGAAAAAGGAAGCATACAACCAGGGTACTCCAAACACACAAATATCTCATTCGAAGGACTGTCTCATTTTTAACAGCCAATGACCCTAGCACTATTTTGCAGGAAAAACGAGAAACCTAACCCCTGTCTCCCAAAGGGGCAGATAGATGGCACGTCTAGAAGAGAGAGACCAAAAGCACGGGGCAGCAAACGAGCTGCTCAACATTCCATGGCAGGCCCTGGTGCAGTCATAAATGGAACCAGATTTCCTGTTTCCCAGGGTACAGTCTGCTTCTCATTAGCCCTTATGGCTTCTTGCAGGACCAGAGTGCTTGAAAATCTTAAAGGACAAAAAGTACAACAACACATTAGATCAAGGGTTGGCTCTCTCTGTCCATGGGCCAAGGACATTTGGTTCAGGGCTAAACGCACAAACACCCATGCATGTGTGCACACACTCACACATGCCACTCTCCCTCGTTCCCTCTGCTGCTTGTTTTGGAGAGCTTCTACCACCGCTTCAGCTCCCCACATCCTCGGCGTCAGTGATTCCCTGCCCTTTCAGTCCCACCCTCATCCCAGGGGCAAAGAGCATCTTGAACCCCACTTTGATAGACACGCACTCTCATGCTTTTTCTGGCTGAATTGCATTTAGAGGAGCTGGCCCGCTTTCCTTCCTCCAAATGGTCAGCAGAGCACTAGCTGTACTTTTTGCACCTTCCGTGTTGTGGCGGCTGGGCTGTAAGGTGTGCTGTGACCACCACGGGAAAACAATGGGGTGAGAGCAGAGGCCAGGTGGCCAGGGAGTGCTCTTCCAGGGTCCGAGTGAGTCTTGGGAGGAGCGGGGGTGTCCAACCTTTTGGCGTCTCTGGGCCACAGTGGAAGAAAAGGAGTTGTCTTGGGCCACACATTAAATACACAAACACTAACAAAAACTGAAGAGCAAAAAAAAGGTTTAAAGTCAATTTACGATTTTGTGTTGGGCCACATGAGGCCCGCAAGTCGAGGGTTGGACACCCCTGCCAGGGTATGCGTAGCTGGAACCCCACACCAGGAGTTTTCTGGCAGTGGCAATGCTCAAAGCCAAATAAATGGCGCAAGGACATATGCACAAAGGAGCTCATTGTAGCATTGTTGTTACAGAGAAAAAATGAGAAGCAACTGAAGCATCTACAATAAAAGTGTCATATTATAGGATATTGTCGTATACCATCGACTAGCAGGCAGCCATGAAAAAGAGTGAGGCAGCTCTGTATTAACTAACACAAGCTGGTCTGTGCTATAATGTTAAACAATAAAGGCAAATTGGAGAAAACGATATACAGCATGATTCCACTTAAGCGTTTTAAAAATCCTGTATGTGTGCACACACAGTCTCTCACATAGTAGCACCGGTGAATGGGCAGAAAAAGATCAAGGATACACACTGTCCGGTTACCTCTGGGGAAGGGCAGGGCAGGAGGGAGACGAAGGGGAACGTTTCAGTTTCGCTGTTTGTTTCTATAGTACGTGTTTACGGTATCCCAGTAGCCTTTTCATACTTTAAAAACTGAAGCTATGGGGATGGAGTATGGGGGAGGCACAGTGGGTGCGGGGGTGGTCAGCACAGTCAGAGGCTCTGTGAGTCAGGGTCGAGGGCTGGGACTCGGGCTCCCCAAGGTTAAGGGAGAGGCTCCAAGCTTGTGATGATATATGACCAGTCCTTTCTCTTTTTTTCTTGTTTTCCCTCTTTGGGGTCACGGGCTCTTGGTTTTCTAGGTTACCTCCAACCCTGGCGGCCAGAGGAAAGGGCCTCTCTATTGGAAAGCCCTGGGAGGGTGGCTAGGGCCAGCTTTGCCCTTGGCCTTAGGAAGAAACCTCCTATAGTGCCCACTCTGTTGAGGCTCCTTCCCTCAGTGCCCACTTTTGGAGGGCTGTTCTCCTGGGCCTTGCTATCAGAGTACAAGACCTCCAGAGGCTGAGAAAAGAGGACCACAGCACCTGGGCAGCTTTTAGTGCAGTTTATTGTTGTTCTCCAAATACAGGCATATACACTGAAATATAGAATAAATGTTCTGTGACGTTAGCGGATGACCAATGCTGGGTGAAATAGAAATTTTCATCTATCCTGGAATGACTGTCAATTAGTTCAGAGCCATCTGAAAAACAGCTGGGCGGAAATAAAATTTCTGGAAATTTCTCCTAACGAAATACAAAATACCTCCAATAAAGAAAATTTATGTGAAGATTGCTCTCATCCTGTTTCCTTTTATAATAGCTAAAAAATGCAAACAAACCATGGTTAAATATGTGCACTTCATGAAACATTTTGCAACAATTAAAGTTGTAATGAGGCCTGGCTGGTATGGCTCAGTGGATTGAGTGCCAGCCTGAGAACCAAAGGGTCACCAGTTCGATTCCCAGTCAGGGCACATGCCTGGGCTGTGGACCAGGTCCCTAGTTGGGAGCATGAAAGAGGCAACCAGTTGATGTATCTCTCACACATAAATGTTTCTCTCATTCTCTTTCTCCCTCCCTTCCCATCTCTCTAAAAATAGATAAATAAAAATCTTTTTTCAAAATCATAATGAAAATTTGTAATAATAAGTAAAAATGTACTAATGATGGACTTGTAACTTATTTGGACAGAAATACTTTTGTACTTATATAAGAGTTCATTTCAAGAGAAAGAATAAACTCATTCAGGCTTCATCCCAGTCTAATTAAATCAGAAATACAGAGGGTGGGGCCTGGACATCAGCATCTATTTAAGTTTCCCCAGATGATGCTAACTGAAGCTGAGGCTGAGAGAGAACCTCTGGCCTGGGATTCAAATGAGACCTACCCATTCAGCCGTGGCCCTGTCCAGCTCATCTGGATGGAGTTCTACATGAGGTACTAAATTTCCCTGGCCTTGTCCCTGCGTGTGGGGACCAATGGATCAGCTGGTGGTCCCAGTAGGAAGCTAATCATAAATTTGGGATTATGGCCAAATATCTTTACAACTAATCACAACCAGAGGCAGTAGGCATTAGGAAGTAGATTGTTGAATTAATCTAGGTAAGAGCAAGAGCTTAACCTGGGTCAGGACAGCAGTGGGGGGCATAGCAGAGGCAGATCCTACACAGCTGGGTGCCTTGGTGAAGGGCGGAGGTTACAGAGTCAGTTACCAAATCCTCTAATGTCCAGAAGCTGTGGGCAGGGGATCCAGCCCTGCAGGGCCCCTGGTTGCCTGCCTCCAGGCATCGACCTCCACAGTCTCAACAGAGATTAAAGCAGAAAACTTCGAATGTTTGCAGCTAGGAGATTCTGGCAAAGGAGGCTTGCCTACAGGGCTATTTACAAGAAGCTGTTACAGTCTATTTGTTGCTGGGCCAAAAGAACAGATGAAAATTGAGTAAGAGAGAAAACTCAGAAAAGGCAGACAGCCAAAGGGGCCTCTCAGCAGAATGTAGTGATCCCTCTATCACCCAGCATTCTGAGGCCCTCGGGGAAGAGTGACATAGTGATGTGGCATGACTGGTGGGGCACCAAAGTGCCCCCTGCTCACAAATGCCCTCTGCTGCCTGTAATTCCACTATTATGTTAATTCCACTGGGATTATTAAACTTTGCGTATTCATTGTTAGACTCCTGAAAGGAGTAACAGCACTTAGATTCAGCAAAGTTTAGTGGAATTAGTTTATGACTCATTCAGCCAATCCCAGTGCCTACTCGGTGCATGGTGCTGCACTGGGAGCTAGGTAGGACACAATGGGGAGACGACCTTGTCGAGGTGCTAAGACTCAATTCAATTCAGAAGTATCTGCTGGACACCTGTCACCTGACAGGGAACTGGTGCTGAGACAGGAAGAGCATAGCACAGTCACCTCCCTCCAGGAGCTCTCAGGCTGGTTGGGGGAATCCACGCACACGCAAGACAGGCAGGAAAAGCTGCTGCTGATGAAACTGCTAACACAATCAAGGGCCAGCGTGAAGAGCAGCGCTACATGCCTGCACATCAAAGAGCCTTTTCAGATGCTCTTTGATGGAACCACACTAACCCTTTTCATTAGGGAGCCTGGAAAAATAAGCTATTATAACCCCACTGTTTTCTGAATATTAATATGGGTGTGACCTCCAGGTTCTGAGGCCTCACCTTAGTTTCTGCCCTGCACCATATAGCTCTGGCTGGGCTCTGCACTACTGAAAGGGAGGTATTCATTGAGCGTTTGTTTACAGGGTGCATAGGGGCCCGCCCACCTTCTCTGCCTGTGCCCCCAACTCTGGCCGCTTGCCACGACTCAGTGATGAACCGAGTGGTTTCACATTGACTGAACGCCCACAAGATTCATGGTTTCTGTTTATCATAGTCATGTTCACAAGATAGCCTCATGAGAAAAGGCGCACCAGCTGCTGGGTCCAGCTGCCACTAGGGAGGGAGGACTGTGACAGTCACCCAGCTGGAGTGAGGAAGCAACATGTAGTAACAGAGCAGCAGACATGGCTCAGAATCCAGCCATCGAGCAGGGCCAGACAGGGTGATGTTGCCAAATCTTGAGGAACTGTGCCTGTTTATGAAACTGTCACTGGTAAATTATGTTAGCCTGGAAGCACACTTCAGGTCAGCGATCCTTGCCCCAAAGGAAGAATGAGGAATGTAAAGTAGTAATATAGTAACCAAATCCACATCTTACCTGGAGGAGGGGCAAACTCGCAGGCCCTGGGGATGGAGAAAGCCTGGGGGCCACACTGGAAACCAGATCTGGGAAATCAGGGAAAAACTGACAAAACACAACCTAAGGCCAGACACTGAGAGGGTATGAGCTTCAGAGGGGGAAGAGCACAGAGTGGGGCAAAGATGAAGATGGGAGTTCAAACCCAGGGGATTCACTGAGACTGCAGACTGGCAAAATATTCATTGCTTCTGGTGGGGGCGGCACTGACTGGGAAGAGAGGGAGGAAACTTTCTGAGAAGATGCAGAGAGGAGGGTCACACAGGTGCATCCATTTGTCAAAGGCCATGGAATTGTATACTTAGGATTTGTGCATTTCAATGTTGTAAATTTTACCTTAACAATTATAAGCAAATTGAACTCTCATTAGGTTTATTTTTTGCAAGGCTGTGGATTAGCAATTTTGAAACTGCAGTTTGTGTATTACTGAGTTTGAGGCAAATGGAAGCTGGATTCCTTACTGTTGGGAAAAGAAGTTACAAATGTGGAAGGAGTGTTTTGCATTGGAGTTGGCGTTAGAATTATCGGTATAACTACATATCTGTGTCTAATCCTAATCTCTCTCTGAACACACATATGCATTTCTGATGTATTTCACTATCTCTGTATTTATCTACTTCCTTGTGTGTTTGTGTGTATTGTTAGCTAATTCTGTCTGCTGAGATGTCTACACCAGTAGCAATAAGCATATTTAACACCAAGATCTTGGTCTCTAAATACCATTCCCCTCTAAAGGAACCAGGGATCCTTGAGAAATGATTTATCCCAGGGCCTCACCAGGGAAAGGAGAAGGTGAGCCTGTAACATCTTATTTTCTGCCCCAAAATAAGAAAGTGTTTAAAAATCGTGGGAATATGTTGAAAGAATTCAGAAGTCAGCTTGAAGGGGCTCCCACTGGCCAAGTTGAAGACAATTTGAGTATCAGAATAAATTATATTTGTAATGGATTAGACCCCATTGAATAAAATAACCCATATTAATATAAACAAAAACAAAGAAATAAGTAGAGTGAACGGAAACCTCCCATCACAGTAGAATGCCAATTAATGCATACAAAAGCAGTGACAGAGGTAGAAAGTCGTCAATGCGTGCTAAAACCGATGGGTAAAGTTTGATAAGACAGAGATAATTACAGAGTTACAAAGCATGCTCCCAGAAACTACTTAGTAATTACAAAGGAAAGAATAACTTCACAGTGGCAGACAACACTTAATCAACTCATCAAACCTAACAGCACTGTATTGGTATAAAGCAATTTTGAATATCATGTGCCTCTGATTAAGAGGCTTGAAGAAGGCCACACCTTCAATTCTGTGCTATTCCTACCGGAAATGCATAATCTGAATCTAGTCATGAGAAAACATGAGGCAAACCCAAATCAAAATACATTCTACAAAATCATTGTACTCCTTTAAAATGTCAGGGTCAAGGAATGCAAAGAAAAGTTGAAGAAGTGTTCCAGAATAAAGGAAAATAAATAGGCCTGACAACTAAATGCTGTGCATGATCAGGAGAAGGAAAAAAAAAGTAAGAACACTTGGGGGCAATTGATGAAATACAGGATGGGGCAAAAGTAGGTTTACAGTCATGAGTACGTGAAACAGTTTACGCTTGCATTGTTATTTATTAATTATTGTATTATTTTCCATACAAACCCTTCATAGATCGTAGTACGTTATTGATATTTCATTTCCCCATTGTGTTCATTGTACTGTGTAAGAATAAGGTCACCTCCCTCAAGGAGCTTTTGGAAAATGCACACTGGAGTTATCTAGCGGTTAAGGGGCACCACATCACTTACCCTTAAATGGGAGAGAGAGAGAAAGAGAGAGAAGATAATGAAGCAAATAAGGCAAAGATGCAGATAAAAATGCAAAGACATGGACCGAAGTTTATAAAAGTTTCTTTTACTCTTCTTGTAAATTTTCTGTGGAATGAAAATTATATCAAAATAAAAGATCCTCCTTTAAACAAAACAAAGCAAACAAGCTGTAAGCCTCGAGCTGTAGTCAGGAGCCAGGCAACAAACTCCATGCTCATGGCAGCCAGGAGGCCTGTGCTTCCTGTTGGGGCCAAGCCAGCCCACAGTGCGGCTGTTCCAGAGCCGCACACAGTCCCCCTGCAGGGCGAGCTTAGTTGGCCGAAACATGTATTATGAAAATCCTGTCAGTGAATCGACAAGGAACTGGGCCACATTTCCTGACAGAGCCCGCCATGTCCTCACAGCGGAGAGGCCTTGTATGTAGCAATTTTGTGTCAGATGATTCATAGATAACTTGCAGCAGAGAAGAATCTTTGGAAAATGTGTGACTTGTGCTCAGATTTCATCTCTTTTCATAAAACTAATAACTGTGTAAGTCTTCTGCTTTTGTTACAGCCCATCAAGAAATAGAAATGTGTTTGCATTTTTGCAAGGATGGCTGATTGTTTTTTTAATCTGGTAAAATAGTTTAAGGTAAACATCAATAAAAAAAGTTTAAGGTAAATCAAAATTTTCCCATTTTGTAACAGTATAATTAAAAATATCATTTCCGTCCTTGCTGGTGTGGCTTAATGGATTGAGTACCAGCCTGAGAACTGAAAGGTTGCTGGTTTGATTTCCTGTCAGGGCACGCACGTGCCTGGGGTGCGGGTCAGATCCCCAGTTGGGGGTGCAAGAGAGGCAACCAATTGATGTTTCTCTTCCACATCGATGTTTCTCTCCCTCCCTTTCCCTCTCTCTGAAAAGAAATAAAATCTAAAAAATTTTTTTGAATACCATAAAAATACCATTTCCCTAAGCAACTCCTTTCCAAACAGAAGCATACCTTTACAAGCAAACATCATTCACTAATATCTCTCCTGTGGTCACCAGCCAGTGCCTGGCCCTTTGCCACAGCTCTAAAGCACAGTAATTTCTTTTTCTGTGCCATCTTTTATCTTTGCCAGAGATTCTGAAATACTCTGAGTTGCTAATTATATGATTTTCTCAATAGTCGGGTCTTTCTTTTTCCAGCAAATTGAAACCCCCACAAATCAAAGACCAATTAATTAAAAGTAATGTTAATTACTTTTCAGGTAACCCCTAGTAACCATCTTTTTCTCAAAGTAAGAAGAAATCATTATGCCAGATCCCTTCAAAACTGATCCCACTACGTAAGTTCTTCCTAACATCTAACTTACACCTCTTAGGCTGGACCTCGGAAGGGCCAAGAGCAACTGCACTGTTAGGGAGTGGAACAATTCAGAATTCACCTTGTCTTTTCCTCTGCCTGCCTGTGGGGAGCGGTTTTAACTTCCATCCTGGCTCCAAGGGCAGTGCCCCAGCCTGGGCAGCACCTGGACAACCTCAGAGGAGGAACCACCCTGGGAAGGCCTGGAAAACACCACTGGTTAAAGCTGGGCTGAGTCATCAGGGTGTGGAGGCTGTTTGAGTCACATTCTTGCAACGTAGCAAGCAAAGAGAACAAGGAGAGAGTCTGTGAAACTTTTCAAGGCCAGGCTCACCCTTGCTCTCTAATGCCAGGCACAGTCATCCGTCTTCCTGCAGCGCTGGTGGAAAGCGCCCCTGGCCGGCCTGATGCCACGCCTGCACCAGCGGCACGGCACCTACAAGCTGGTGAAGGACGCGAAACATTGGCCCAAAGACAACCTGGAGCTCATCCTCATGCAGTCGGTAGAGGAGTTTGGAGTCCCAGGTGACCTGGTTTCAGTGAAGAAATCTGTGGATCGTAATCAACTATTTCATTAAGAACTAGCTGAATATGCATCCCCTGGAAACAAGAAGTTGTTTAAAGAGGAGAAATTGCTGAGACAAGAAGGAAATTGGGAAAAGATCCAGACAAGGCATGCGAGGTGACAGTGAAATCTCCCAGAAGCTGTCACCTGCAGGTGGGGATGAAGAACAATGTCAAATGGGAGCTAAACCCTGAAATAGCTGCCCACCACTTCCTCAAAAACCTTGGTGTTGTGGTGGCTCCACAGACATTCAAATTCCCCGAAGAGCCCATCACAAGGCGGGGCGAGTATTGGTGTGAGTGCTGGCAAATGTGCTGGACACTCTGAGGGGGCCTCTGTCGGTGGTGAACTTCGAGAGGCCCAAAACCAAAAGATATAGGTACTGGTCCGCCCAGCAAGCTGCCGGGGAATGGCCCTCACCAGCCATCGTCTGTTAAACTGAACATTAGTAGACCAAAAGAGTAGAGTTCCAATTTCCTCTTCCTCCATTGTCTTTAGTACTTGGCTCATCCTCATCACCCCGAATGAAAATTTGTTGTATGTCTCAAGAAGAAATAAAGAGGTTGTGTTCTAAAACAAATAAACAGCCCTGGCTGGGCAGTTCAGTGGATTGAACGCCAGCCTGTGAACCAAAGGGTCGCAGGTCCATTGCCAGTCAGGGCACATGCCTGGGTTGCAAGCCAAGTTGCCAGTTGGGAGCGCACGAGAGGCAACCACACATGTTTCTCTCCCTCCATTTCTCCCTCCCTTTCCTCTAACAATAAATAAATAAAATCTTAAATTAAAAAAAAAACATTTAAAACAAACAAAAAAAAACACAAACTTTTTCAAGGTCATTTTGAAAAAGCACTCACCAGCTCTACAAGAGTGAAATTAAAAGGTGAGCAGGCAGCCACAAAGTCGGACTGGTCCAAACTAAACAAGGTCAGGTTAACCCATAGCTGAGCCAAGAGAGCAAAGGAAGAGACCTCTCGAAAGGCAAATACTTCCTGGGGTCTCAAGGCCTAGAAAGGGCATGGAATACGAGTCATGAAAAAGGCTTAATATTGGGAAAAGACCTCTCATGGGTACCTCAGCAAATCTCTTACCTGCCTCTGGTATCCAGCTTTAACTAATCTTGGCCTTGAACCCCTAGCTGGACAGAATTTATCAAAACAGAATGTAGCCCTTCATACCCTGAGGACCCAGGCAGAGAGGAGTGCTTTGAAACTGAGATCTCTTTCCAGGGCATAATAGGTTCAGACCTCTGAAACTGGAAGATGAAAAACCCAGTTTATTAGGGATCAATAGTATCTGAGAGGCAGCTTTGCTGGAACCTGAAGGTTCACTAGACAAGCAGAGGCAGGCCTGACTTGTTTTCCTCGTAGCTCAGCACCATTTCTTTAGGCAATGATCTGAAGTTGCCTAAAAGAAACAGACACCTGGCTCAGAGACCCACACTAAATGTTCATCAAATGATGAAAACATTGGTAGATCAAATGCTTTTGGTAGATCAAATGATGGAAACTCACAAGAAGCAAAGAATGCCACACACTGGTGTGGCTAACACACTGGTGTGATTGGCTACACCTGTCTCCAGCGTGGACACCACTTCCACAGCAGGACATCTCGACTGTTGCTTTTAATAAGCTATGAGACGCTTATTTTCACTCTCTTGATCAAAGTATGGGGAGATACTTTCTGCCTTCTTAACTCTGATTATTTTTCTCCTGCTTCCTGAGCTGGGCTGGGAGAGAGAGAAAAGGAAGGAGAATCCCAGGAAGACAAGAGAAGTTCCTCCCATCCTTTGATGAATTTCTCTTGCGCTCCTGGGATGGCAGAACCAGGGCCTGCAGTGACTGGTCTGCCCCACTCACATTCTGTCATTTTTCTCTCTAAAAGAAGGCTGACTGGTGCCTCCATTTGCGGTGAATGTTTCCGTCCAGGGCCTGCGACTGTCTTGCACATGTGTCGCTGGCAGCACGGAAGGCCAGGTGTGGGTATGGATGATGAAATGCAAGTTCACCTTTGCCCCTGGAGAAACAAGTCAAAAGCAGGGCTTGCTGTGGGTAGCCACATTCTCTCTAAATCCAGTATATTTTACTGCACTATGGGAAACAGAAGAGACGAAAACGAACATTTATAAGGGTGCCAGGCTCTTTAGTTATGTACTCATTCAATCCCCCCAACAAGTTGGAGGCACATGGCATTCTACCTGCTTTACAGAAATGAACCTGGGACTGTGTGTTTGATAAGGTACTAACCGCAGGGCCTTAGGTAGCTAACGAGTTAAAATCTGAAGCCACGCCGGTACATTCAGAGGCCTACGCACTCTCCTCAAAATCATGCAGACCGCTGTGCGATGGTCATCCCTGGTCATCTACTCAAATCTTGCCTGAGTTTTCAGATTGCCAGGAGTGATTGCAAGGTTATTAGTGATTTGTATTTCATCTTTTTAAACGTATCAGATTTGAATTTTATATTTCAAATTGGCTTAAATTTTAAATATATTTGCTTTGAATTTTATATTTTAAATATACTTAAATTTCATTTAAAAATATATTTAAAACTTTTTTAAACCTATAACTAAAAACACAAACATGCAGTTGTTAGCTGCCAAAATTATAACACGATGGAAACCAATGGCACATAAACCTCTGATGCCAGATTTTTGATCCCCATTTTGGGATAAAGCTTTTTGGACCCTTCCTCCTTTCCTTCTTCTTTCACTCTCTCTTTCCTAACAGAAATTTGAAGTGTAAATTCACCTGTGGTAAAATGCAGAGTTCTTAAGTGGACAGCCCACACATATACACACATACATTATACTACACTTCATGTAACCACCACCTATATCAAGATAGACACACTGCCCAGCATTCCAGAAAGTTCCTTTGTGCCCCTTTCAAATCACCAGGACCCCTCCCCCAATCCCTCATCTGACTTGAGAACCATAGACTAGATAATCACGTTCCATTGATTAGGGCGGTGGAGGGTCCGCACGGGCCTCCGATGTCTGTTCCAAGAACGCAGCACCAGGTCAACTGCCACCCAGGCTCAGGAGCACGAATCTGGCCCATGTTCTTCCAGGGCCTCATCGAGGTTTCACAATCACACGTGTAAGCTGCCACAAGGCTCTACCGCTTACAACAAGCATTGTGTATTTCACATCTGACTTCTGTACCTAGGACAAGAAACTCAATTGTCCTGATGATAATCTGATTTGGAAATTTCAAAATGTTCTGGTGTCTGATGGATACTGGACGAATCAGGATGATCATGTTGTAAGTTATGTAAATGTCTAACCACTGCGTTGAACACCCAAAATTAGTATAATACTGTATGACAACTATAATTAAAATATAAAACTTAAAAAATGCAACATCTGTGAAAAATGCAACAAAATGTGGTATACTCACAAAACAATGACAAGACAAGCTTTTAAAAAATATTTGTTTACTCTTTGCAACTTAGATAATAATAGCTAGAAGTAAATTAAACATTGAGCTTGATATAAGATTGCAATGGTTATACCTATATTAATTATTTCAAATTTTGGTATTCATCAAAATAGTAATTTTTCCTCATAGATTAACTTTATAAGAAATCTATGTTAAATAAATTTTAACTTCAAATGAATACAATTATTTAAACAATATTTTAAAATTAGGGTTGCTATTAAGATTTGTCTCAAAATGTTTTATTACTAAAAAGTTTGCAATCCACATCCTAGGGCATGATTTGTCTGGGCATAGAAACCTGATGGTCCCTAGCCCTGACCAGTGAGGCTCGGTTGTCGTCCCGCAAGGCAAAGGGGTGCTGGCTCTACCCCTGGTCAGGGCACACGCCTGTATTGTGTGTTTGGTCCCTGGCCGGGGTGCGTATGAGGCAACACATCGATGTTTCTCTCCTTCCTGCCCTTCTCTCTAAAAACAAATAAGTAAAATCTTTAAAAAGAAAGAGAGATTTGATGGCCCCGCAAGTAGCTGGATTTTTCTCCTCTTGACATGCGATTTGTCTCAGACTCACACTCTTCCGGCCTGCCCTTGTTCTTTTCCCATTCGATTTGAAGCACTTTCTCTATTTGTGGGCATAATGGAAACAAGTAGGTAGCACACTCGGCCACCTTCACCAGGAGACTGCTATCTGCGCCCTTCCATACAAGCCTGATTGTGGGGTGTCACGTGTGTGTGCATGTGTGTCATTAACAACATTGGGGATTGTCACTCTTATTCCCTGTAGGTGAAAAGCATTTTACTATTCTCAAAAGCCACTTCCTGAAATAAAGCGGGAGGGGGCCACGGGGGCTGGCAGGGTGGAGTCATGGGCCTGAGGGCAGTGAGTCATCACACAGGCAGCTGGGAGGGAGCACGGGGCTCCTGCTCGTGCTCTGGGGAAGCCTTGCTCAATCCTCACCCTACTCAGGTCAGGGAGCTGAGCTGGACTTCAGGCCCTTCTGACCTGAGGGCCAGAGGGGGCAGATGTACATACAGGGTGGTGGTCCGCAGGGGCAATTGGAGGTACAGGTAGAAGGTAAACAGGTCCTGGGATGTTGTCTGGAGGCTATTTGGCTGCTGGAAAACAGAGGTTCAGAAAGTTGCGTGGACTGCGTGAAGTTGGACTGAGGATAGAAGCAACCTAACACTTGATTAGGTAACACTGGACCCTAGGCACACTGGATGGGGCTCTGAACTGGACCAGGGAAACAGGCAGGGCTTGCAAGGTGGGAAGTAGAGGAGAGTGGGAGCAGAAGGAGCCACCCAGTGCAGGAACCTCAGGTCCCAAGAGAAATCTCGGGCTCCCAGCCTGGATTAGAATTGAACAATTGCTGAGTAGAAGGACAAAGAAGCAACCAAGAGGGTCAAACCAGGATGGAAACTCAGGAGAAGGTTCTGAAACAGGCTGCACAGCTCAGTCAGGCAAGGAGAGCAACCCAGTTCCACCCCCGACGCGCTGAAACTGGGGAGCGTGACTGTTGCACGGAACCTGCAGGCAGTGGAAGTGTGGGAGGATGGTTTTCTAGATAAAACCTAGACTGAGTCCCATGAGACCTTTTAAGAAGAAATTAGGGAAGTGGGACCACGAGATGCCTGGTCCCACTTGTGACATCACCAGTGACTTACTCTCAGTTTTGCTGTGGTTCCTGCGCCCCTACCCCACTTGCTACTTTGGTTACCTTCCATTTCTTAGTAGTTACCAGTACACAGCAGTGTTTATGGTGGTCAAGAAATTAGACTGCCTGGTTTCATATTCCAACTTTTCCGCTTACTGGCTGTGTGAACTTGGCCAACTTGTTAAATGTCCCTGAGTTTCTATTTTTTATCCCTCCATGAATTTGGAATAATAATAGGACCAACTGATGGGGTAAATATGACTAAATGAGATTATGCAGGTAAAGCCTGTGGCACAGGGTTCAATAACCACTCACCCGTGGTTACGGCAAGGGTAGAAATAATAGTAGCAGTAGAAGTAATGATGACAAACCAAAAGTTGTCATGTACTTGTTTCAGAGATGGGAGAGCAGCAGAAAAGTTGGGAAATGGTGCCCTATTGGCTTGGGGCCCAGGAGAATCTGAGAGGAAGAGCTTCCTACTGTGGCTAATCTCTGGTCGCCTCCTCATTCCAGGTTGGTCCCCACAAGCATGCCCACAGCCCTGGACATCCTCCCTCCCTTCAGGTCTCTGCATCAAAACCATCTCAGTCAATTATTTTTCCTACGGGTGGGGAGGCCGGGAACCTGACCAACTCAGTGCCTGACGGTGTTGTGTGTCTTTCCATCAGTCTTTTGTGCTGGTCCTCAGACCAGTCGCTTCTCCCAACCTCTCTCCTTGGCTGTGGGTACCAGCATTCTCCCAAGGACCTGAGTGTGACTTTTTTTTCTTTAAAGGTTTTATTTATTTTTAGGGGGGTTGAGGTGGGGGTAAAATGCAGAAAACTGTACTTAAACAACAATTAAAATAAAATAAAATAAAAAGATTTTATTTATTTTTAGAGAGGGGGCGGTGAGGGATAAAGAGAGAGAGAGACACATCGATCGGTTGCCTCCCAGAGGCCCCCAGTCCCGCCGCACCGGGGTCCAGGCCTGCAACCCAGGCACGTGAAAATGGTGGATCTGAGCAAGCCTGAGCCGACAGCGGACAGTCAGCTTCGCAGAGATGGTGCAGCCCAGTGCGAAGTTCCCAGAAAAGCCTTCCCAGGAGCAAGGTGTCTCTGAGGCCCCTGAGCCATGGGTGGGAAGCGTGGGATTCAGTGGGGAAATTTGGAACGTGAGCCCCGTAGCAGTAACTATGGCAACAACACTGAAAGCTAGTTGCCTGTAGCTCAAGTCTGGCTGGAGCAGCACACACAGAGGAGCCGCCTTCCATGAGTCACAAGGACTTCACAGAGGCCCCATGAGGGCCGTTGTTCTGTGTCAGGGCTTCCTGCTGCCAAGCGACCAACCCAGCTCTGCAGATCGGCTTCCTCTGCTCATCATTTTGTGGGGCAGAACATTTCCTGTGGTTCCCCCCGTCACATATGCCACCTGACTGATGGTCACGCAGGGGCCCAAATCCAAGCTCCCAGGTGAAAGAATCCAAATGTTCAGCTTGTTTCGAGAGCTCACTCTTGAATTTTACCAACTCCAGCTGGGCGGAGAGGTCATGAGGCACCAGCAGGGCTGCCAGGAACTACGCTGGTGAGGATGGCACGGAGGGGAATTCCGAGACCTGTGGGCAGGAGAAATGTCCAACGGATGTGTGTCCTGTCACTGTTCTCTGTCGCCACTCCCAGGGCTGTTCTTGCTGTTTTCTCTGTGCTGAGATCTCTCTGTGGCGTCCCCCTTCTCATAGGTCTCCACTCCAATGTCACCTCCTTGGGGAAATGTGGCCTGAGCGCACTAGCTGCAACACCAGTTGTCCTCTCCCTCCCCTTCCCCTTCTCCATCTGCTCTGGGCTGAACTGTGCCACTCTGAGGTCTGAATGCCCAGATCTCAGAATGTGGCTGCATTTGGAGAAAAGGTAGTTAAGTTAAAATTAGGTTATTTGAGTGTGTCCGAATCCAGTATGACTGGTATTCTTATGAGACGAGAAAATTTGGACAAAGACATGTACAGCAGAAAGACCACAAGAGGATACAAGGAGAAGGCAGCCATCTGCAAGCCAAGGAGAGAGGCCTTGGAAAAAAACCAACCACCGCCAACACATTGATCAAACTTCCAGCCTCCAGAACTGGGAGAAAACAAATTTCTGTTCCTTAACCCACTCATTCTGTGGTACTTTGTTACAGCAACCCTAACAAACTAATACACTCTATCCCTCTCCCTTGGTTTATGTTTTCTCAGAGGCAGTTTGCATAGTGGTTGAGTGCACAGACCTTGGACCTGGGCTCCATCAGCAGTACTGGCAGCAGCTGTGACAGGTTTGGTGGGTTATGCCAGAAGCTCTGTGGATGTGGAGAAGTGGCTGTGGTTGGAATGTGGGTTTTGGTGGGAGATAATGCAGAAGGCAGGCCTGGGGTCAGGCTTGAGAGACAGACAAGGATGGGCTGAGGATGGACTGGAGAAGGCCCTTTCCATCTGCTGTGGCAGGAGAGAGACCTTTCACTCCCTGGTCTTCTGGCTTCTCCATCCAACAATGGGGAAGGGTCTCCCTTCTAAGCACCTTGGGAAGCTCTAGCCGCAAGATGGCAAGGAACCTTGCAAACCAGCATTTGGCATATCACTGATACCAAGCCCATCTCATTGGTTGACCAGGTTCTGATGAGCCTGTTCATTTGATGAGCTGGAAGGGGCTTTGTGAAACGGGTGATGCATACGTCAGGACCCCCACAGAACACCTGTGATATGAAGAGCACACGGGCAGGTAACTGGAAATAGGAACGGCGGACAGGCCCAATCGTTTTGTTCTGGGTGTGGAAACTGCTCTGTCTTCAAAGCAGAAACTGAGTCCCCTCAACGCCCAGCATCCCCTTCAGGCCCCCCATCTGCCAGCCACATGTCCCACATGTTTCCAACTCCGAATCCAGCTGTTGGCATCAGCAGACCAAATGCCCCAATGCCTGACTCAACTTCTCCCCTGTCACCTGGGGTGCCGACACTCTGTGAACACAGAGTTGCCAAACTTGCCATCAGTTCCCCGGCATCCCATTGTGAAACTGGCAAGATCTGTTTGTTTCCTCTTTCCTGGCTGTTCCTGTATTCTGCTATCTATAAAGACTTACTTTTGTTTATGCATCATAAGAGCTTCATCTTTTGTGAGACATTCTTTCCTTATCTGGCCCTGTCGTACAAGCTTCTGGGTAGTTTCTTTTCTCTTGTTCCAGGCTCACTCTGTTTCCCATAGTTTCATTCTCTCTTTATCCTTCATTGCCAATTCCATTTTCCTATTTTGAAATTGGCTCTTCTCTCTACTCCACTTTTTTTTTTTCCTGTTTTTTACTCACCCTTGAAACCCCTCTCTTTGCTCCCATCTTCATTTCCTACTCGCTCCTGGCTCGCTGTAGCTCAAATTCCCCTCATTAGAGGCCCTCTAGACCTGCTAGCATGCCACCAGCTACCTCAAACTTCCTCTTCCTCTTCCTGGAGAGATAACCTCCCCTAGAGTCTTGGGTTTTTATCAAGGTCCCCAAATCTCTGTATTATTAGAAATCAGCCAACCTATTGCTTGAGGCCCCAAACGGGCCTTGTCCTTTATTTTAAATAGCACATCGATCCATACATAAAAGTTACTCAATGACATTTTTACCACTTTTATTTGAGTGCTTTATTTTATTTGATTTATCTTGGAAGAGTTTATATAGGCTTTGGGTTGGGTACTAATGAGCTATTTACTGCATGGGTACAAATTTAAATTCTCACATGCACCCTGATCATAGCAAAATTCTCTGTTGGCTTTAAGGGGCTTGAAGTTGGCCCCAGAGGGTACCTGGGGATGTGCGAGGAAGAGAGTGAAGCCCAAAAGATGTCTGATCGCATTGTTAGGTGTAAGTGAGCCCAGGTGTAAGCGAATAAGAGCAGGAGCTTTATCTGTCCCCGAGATCACTGAAGATTATCAGAAACGAAGATAGGAGGATGACTCACCCCTTGTCTTCCTAACAGCCCATTGGCCATCCCTTTTTCCTACTTACCAGCAGCTGGTCCTCTAAGGGCAGTGGTACCACACCTACATGTGCGGCCTTGTGACTCAAAGTCTTAAGATTTACAGCATTTTCTTAAGAGACAAAGGCCATGCCTGTGGGTTAGTCCTTTTAAACACCCATGGGTTAGTCATTTCTTGTGGATGAGCCATTCAAGTAAATTGACTGCCACGTTTCCTCTTCAGAAAAGAAGTTATGCTTATGTAGTTAGTCTCCAGCCACACACACAGTGACTTCTAGGCAAGAACAGTACCAGCCGTTAAGGCACTTTCAAGTGCGTCCTAGGGGACGCCCAGACACCCTCTCAATACCATCAAGTGAGTCCTTCACCTGCACTTTCCGATTCTGATGGGAAGCTGGATGACATAATGTATCTTTCAACAGTTTGTTAATTACTTATTTATTTTAAGGAGTACAGGCATTATTTAGGAGCCAGACAATACCTGTTTTTTTCCCTAGTTTATATAAGCCAGTTCCTGCAAGAATTCTTTGCTCAGTGTTGGATTGTAAAAGTCAGGAATTTTAGCTTCTGTTCCTAGATATGGGTGATGAGCTTAAATAAGTAAATCACTTTCCCTGACAGTAAAAATGAGATGATAATACTTATCTATTTCTTCTAATGAAAAAAACTGATGCACTTCAAAGAAGAGTATACATAATTTAACTTTCCTGTTTGTAATAAATAGGTGGCTGATTATTGCACCATAATAAAGTTGCTATTTATCCAAAGTAAGTGGTCAATCTTGAGTCAGTTCCATGGACAGTAGACATTAAATTGTTTTCTTTGGCCCTGGCCTGGTATCTCAGTTCGTTGGAGCATCGTCCTGATACACCAGGGTTGCTGGTTTGATTCTCTGGTCAGGACACAAGCAAAAAGCATTCAATGAATGCATTAACGAATGGAACAAGAAATAATTGTTCCACTTCCAATCTCTCTCTCTCTCAAAATCAATCATAAATAAAAAAAATTTAAATTATTTTTATTACTTCTTAATTATACAGGGTCTGGCAGAAGTAACACCACTGAGTGTGGTTGGTATGGTTCATGACTGTCTCACAAGAGATGGACAACAATTTGCATATTTTACCTAAAATGTCACATGGTGTACTTGAGTGTGACATTGTTATCTTACAGAATTACATGCTTATAATGTAATAAAAGATTTATATGTAATAAAAAAGAGCATTATTTGTGCTGGACCCTGTATTTTATTGATTATGCTATTGTAGTTGTCCTAATTTTTCCACATTTGCCCCCCTCTACCCAGCACCCCCCACTTCCTCAGGCAATCCCCCCACCCTTGTTCATGTCCACAGGTCATGCGTGTAAGTTCTTTGGCTACTCCATTTCCTATACTGTACTTTGCATCCCCATGGCTATTCTGGAACTGCCTGTTTGTACTTCTTAATCCCCTAACCTTTTCACCCACTCCCCCACACCCCACCATCTGATGACCATCAAAATGCTCTCTGTATCCATGATTCTGTCTGTTTTTGTTTGCTTAGTTTGGTTTTTGAGATTCAATCATTGAGAGATTTGTATTTTTTTCCCATTTAATTGTTCAAAGTTTTGATTTTCTTTTTCTTAAATAAGTCCCTTTAACATTTCATAAATAATGGTTTGGTGATGATGAACTCCTTTAGATTTTCTCTTGTCTGGGAAGCTCTTTATTTGCCCTTCAATTCTAAATTATAGCTTTGCTGGGTAGAGCAGTCTTGGCTGTAGGTCCCTGCTTTTCATGACTTTGAATATTTCTTGCCAGTCCCTTCTAGCCTGCAAAGTCTCTTTGGAGAAATCAGCTGATAGTCTTATGGGAATGCCCCTGTAAGTAACTAACTGCTTTTCTCTTGCTGCTTTTAAGATTCTCTCTTTATCTTTAAACTTTGGCATTTTAATTATGATGTGTCTTGGAATGGGCCTCTTTGCATCCATCTTGTTTGGGACTCTCTGTGCTTCCTGGACTTGCATGTCTATTTCCTTCACCAAATTAGGGATGTTTTCTTTCATTATTTTTTTCAAATAGAGTTCCAATTTCTTGCTCTTTCTCTTCTCCTTCTGGCAACCTTATGATGTGAATGTTGGAACACTTGAAGTTGTCCCAGAGGCTGCTTATACTACCCTCATTTTGCGGGGGTTCTTTCTTCTTCTTGTTCTGATTGGTTGTTTTTTTGCTTCCTTATGTTGCTGATCATTGATCTGATTCTTAGCTGCATCCACTGTACTGTTGTTGCCCTGTAAATTATTCTTTATTTCAATTAGTGTATCCTTCATTTCTGACTGTATCTTTTTTATGCTGCTGAGGTCCTCACTAAGTTCCTTGTGCATCCTGATACAAGTGTTTTGAACTCTGCATCTGATAGATGGCTTATCTTCATTTTAAGTCTTTCTCTGGAGTTTCGATCTGTTCTTTCATTTGGGCCATATTTCTTTGTCTCTTCATTTTGATAGACTCCCTGTGTTTGTTTCTATGTATTAGGTAGAGCTGCTTTGACTCCATGTCTTGGTAGTGCAGCCTAATGTAGTAGGTGTCCTGTAGGGTCCAGTGGCAGAGCCTACCTTTTCACCCAAGCTGGGTACTCAAGGCATACCCTTTCTGCGGGCTGAGTACACCATCTTCTTGCAGTTGAGCTTTGGTTGCTGTTGACAGATAAATGGGAGGGATTTACCCAGGCCAGTCAGCTGCAAGGACTGGTTGTGACCACTTACCACCACTCTCTGCCCTCTGTGGAGGATCAGCTATGCAGGGGCAGGGCGGTGGTGCTCTGACATGGTCTGTAGCTGTCCACTGGGTGCACTTGCCCTGGGGTTTCCCAGGTGGTGCAGGCCAAGTTCAGCCCCCACCTATGTTTTGCCTTGGGCCACCCTGCCTGATCTATAATGCAATCTGAGATGGTTGCTACCTGTACTGGGTTTTTCCCAGTATAAAGCCAAGCTATGAGTCTAGGCTGGCTGCTGCTAGTGCTGGGCTTGGGGCTCTCTGAGGCCAGCTGTTGCCTGTTTGATAGGATTTAGGAAGTTGTACAGCAGGAGCCAAGACCAGCCACTCATATGGAAAATCAGCTTGGGTGGGCCTGCTAGTTGGGTGAGGCAGAGCCTCTGGGGATCTCCAAGGCAGGTCAAACAGTGTTAGCCAGGTTGATGGAGTCTCAGATATGGTACCAGCCTACCCACTCTGTGGGTAGAGGGCTCAGCAAAGGGACAATGGCCTCTGTTTGCCCAGACTGTAGACACTTCAGTTCCTCCCTGTATACCACTGATTTTCAAGCTGCTTCTATGGTGATCAAGCTCAGAGGGAGTGAGTCTGAGTAGGTGAGTGTGTGTGGGTTCTTTAAGAGGAAATGCTTGGGTCTCCAGAAGTTTCATCCACCACCTCAGTCCCCACTGGTTTTTGCAGCCAGAAGTTGTGGGGACTTATCTTCCTGGCCCTGGAACCCTGGGCTGGGGGGCCTGGTGTGGGGATGGGACTCCTTGCTCCCAAGATATTCCTCCTGGATTTTTACCCACCACATGTGGATGAGGGACCAGCCCATTCCGTGTCTGTGCCCCTCCTACCAGTCCGGATGGATGTGGTTTCTTTAATTCCATAGTTGTCAGACTTCCATTCAGTTTGATTTCTGATGGTTCTGAGTGATGGTTGTTCTATATTTTAGTTGTAATTTTGATGTGGTTCTAAATTTTTTTCTCTGTATTTCACAAACATAGTAACCCATTTATTGAATTCTTTACTCTTAATTTTTAAAATCATTTTTAAGGGGAATTAAGTAGTTAACTAAAAAGAAAAATATTGAAAATGATAAAATGAAACAGCCACAGGATTTGTCTCCAGTTCCCACACTACATGAATTTATTCATTTAGCAAATATTGAATGCCTACCATGTACCACTTGGATCCATCAGAGAATAACACAGCAAAGAACTTTGTGGTCAGAAATGGGAGTGGAAGAAAGGTGGAGGGAACCAACAATAAATAGTGACATAAGAAATAAGTAATGTTTACACCATGCTAGAAATTGATAAATGCTAGGGATCAACAGCATGAGGAACTGGGGAAAGTTGGACCTGCAATTTTAAACGGGGTGGTAACATAATATACTCATGGAGAAGGTGACATTTGAGCCAAGACTTGAAGGAGATGAGAAAATACGAGGTCTGTAAAGAAAGTGTCCATTGAAAAAGAGCCATTTCTTGCAGAAGATACAAGATACAAGAAACGTTGTATACAGGACAATGACACCTCAGTACCCTTCAATGCAGGCACCTTGGGTTCTTACATAGTTCTCCTAATCACTATCAGCTGCCCTGTCATATTTTCCTGAATTTCATAGACAGTCTGAAATTTCTGACCTTTCAAAGGTGCTTTTAGTTTTGGGAAAAGCCAGAGGTCACAGGGCACCAAATCTGGGCTGTAGGGAAGCCCCATGCATGGAAGGGTCAGAGACCTCACATGCACAAGAGATTCAGAGACAGAAGGGGGATTGAGGTATACAAGATATTCTGAGTTTAGGGAGGAGCTTTCGCCTCTGTTTTCTTCTACCTATCTGATGTTTTCAGGTCTTTCATTAAAGTCTTTAATTCATTTCAAGTTAATTGTCTAAACTTTTTTTTTAATCTATCTTGGACATTCTTAATCATTTCACTTAGCTATTCCCCAGTTAAATGTTTCCAAATACTAAATACAATCTCTCTTGCAAGCACTGATGTTTGATGTAACAACCTTTTCTAGAGGGGTAGCTGCGTCCTATCCCTGTTTTTACCAAAAGTACTTTTGTATTTAATTGTTCCCTCCTTCATCAGGGCTCTCCCCAATCTCTGGGAAAACAGATTTTCCAGGAAGTGCTTCATTATTTCATTCATTCATTCATGAAGCAAATATTTCCTGAGAACCTACTACATACCACACTGGGTAGATGTTGAGGATGCAGTGAGGAGCAAACAGCAAAACAATTTAGCTCAGTCTGCGAGGTGTGTGTCCACATCACAGTTCCAGAAGCCAAGAACGTGGGAACGACTCACTGGGCATCTCAAAAACAGGGTCCCTTCCCGCCAAGTCACTGTGCAGTTCTTGGGAAGGCTTTGATGCTGAGAGAGGGGTTAAGTAAATGCAGAAGGGATGAGAGTGCCTGCAATTCAGGCAGAAAATAAGTAAACACCGTTAAAGCAAGCAAGCAAGCAAGCAAGCAAGCAAGCAAGCAAGCAAGCAAGCAAGCCAAGCAAGCAGCAAAACTCCCGTCTCAGGTGCACAGAGTGAACATGGCACCAGGGGCTGCGGAAGGGGCCGCCCTTCAGGGTCCCACCCGCCGTGTCCGGGCCCAGAGGGTGTTCTTTGCTCCCGACGGGGCCCGGGGCTCGCCCAGCCTGTTCCACGGGGAGAGGCCCGGAGGGCCCGGGTGGCGGCCACGCCCTGGCAGAGGCGGGGCGGGCCGGACTGCGCGTATTTGAGGCGTGGACCTGCCGCCCCGTCAGGGACAAAACGACTTCGCCAGCAGCCACACCCGGAGCGAACGAGCGAGTGCCCAGGCGTGTGGTGAGTGTCACGGGCGCCCGGGACCGGGGGACGGAGGACCCTTCCTGCTGGCGGCTGGGCCCGGCAGGGCGAAGATGCCCGCGCGCTTCTCCGTGCGCGGTCCCCTTTGCAGAGCTGGGGAGGGTGCCTGGCGAGGGGGCTCGGCTTCCCCGGCCCTGGGCTGCGGGCTGCGGGCCCGGACAACTGGAGAGCCCCGAGGGGAGCGGTGGGCATCCTCTGGACAGGGGTCCATAGTCTTTGGCCCCTCGAGAGATGGGACTCAGGGGGAGTTAGCAGCGTCTCACTAAACTCACGTCCATGCCTCCTCGGGGCGGACAGGTGTGTCCGCGGACGCGGGGCGTGGGCAAAGGACACCCTCTGCGGCGACTGGGAGGCTGAGCCACGCGTCCCGCCCTTCTGCCGCTGGGCCACCTCGAAATAAGCTGGGTTTGCCTGCGAGAGGGTCGTGGAGGGGCGCGCCCAAGCTTGGTCTCAGGAGCCAGGTCCCCTACACCAGCACACAGGGCGTACTGCCCGGGGACTCTCAAGGGCGGCACCTGGGACCCATGACTAGGCTGCTTTGCTACTTGATCTTGCTGTGGCGTGCGAATGAGTTGTTTTATCAATCCCAGCAGCGTCAGGGGTGCAGCTCCTCTCTGGATGCTGATCCCACAGAAAATGGTCGGGTCCCAAGGCCTGAGTGGTCCTGTGCCCGGCTTGGCAAAGACCGAAAACCCTAAGCTTTTGCAAATCAGAAACTCATCCCTGATCAGATTGGCTACTTTGAGCATTAACGATGTCAGATCTGTGCTGATGATGGAGTCGGGAGAGGTGAGGGTGGCAAAATGTTGGTCTGAGTGTGCAGAGCCCTAGTTTGAAGTTGGGGTGTGCGTGTGTGTCAAAAACATGTTTGAGGATTATTCTGAATTCTCAGCTGTGCAGATGAAAAGACTGAAATGCATCCACTCGAAGGATTAGGCACTCAGTACCAGGGAATCAGGGACATACAGGCTGAGGCTGTTACTTGGGTTTCAGGCCAGCCCCTTAAAGTCAGTCATTCCTATTCCAGATACTAGAATATCTGTAAGGTGACTCCTGGGAGTTGGGTTGCAGGACAACGAGGACCGTTGGACCTCAGGGACCCAGCCTGTTTCCAGTATTCTGGGAAAGAAATGGAAAGCAGGCTCAGTTAATTCTGAAAAAAATTAAAAAATGATAGCAATAAAAGTTGACCACTTGGGCACAGAGCATAAGAAAAAGTTTTCAGCAAATTCCAAAATTCTGACTCATTTGCCTCAAGTTTATAATATTTAACTTTCATACTAGAAAATTCTGTTTCCATAAAAGTTAAAATTGAGTAATAAAAATGTATTTTTCCACAATGGTCTCCTTTTCAGACATTGACTTTGAATCCCTAGAGTAGTTTCTCGTTCCTTTTAAGGCTGTGCTTGGCCCTTGATCTTCTTCAGGAGGCTGGGGCTGCTTTTTGAATCCAGGATGTTGGGGGAGGGGCCACACCTAGAATCAGCACTGACTCCATATTCTGGGGAGAAATTTGATGATGGTCCCTGAATGACTGTGAGATTCATGGTAACTGATCGAAAACATAGCCTCCCTTTCCTGTGATGGTTTGGGACACAGACTCCCACCAGGGACAGTAGGTAACATTCTGTCTGGTGCCTGAACTGGTTCTTCTCATTAAATTCTGAGTGGTCAGTCAGCCTGCTGGGATAGAGCTTGCTGTAGGCTTACAGTTCGCTGCTAAGCATCATGTGTTCTGTCTTGACTGATGTTCAGGTTTTCCATAGGGGAAAAAAATCAGCAACCGAGAGGCACAGAGTAACCTTACCCTCCCTAATGTAGAGTATCTATGATGAGAAAGAAATCCTACTAAAGAACCAGTTTCCTTCATTCCAATTCCTTCTCACTGATTTGGCCTTGGGAAGTGGGCTTTCCCCAAGCCCTGCTCAGTGTCTGAGCAAGGGCAGAAAGTAGACAGCCTCCCCCACCGGTGTTCTTTGAAGAGGAGTGTGGGCAGGGCCTGGGGCTTCTCAGGAAACCCTTCATGATCTACTTCTCTTACAGCTTGTGTGAAGGTCTGGGCTCTTTGTGAGCAGACATTTCAGAGGTGCTCCTGGGAGCCCCAGCTACTGGATTAATTGCCAGGTGATGCTAGAATAGCATAGTAGTGTGGATACGGCTCTTTATTAAAGGGTTAAGCTACAATTAAAATGGTGATGATTAAAATGGTCAACCTTCAGACTTATGTTTAAATTCCAAAGCAAACTGAACTACTTCCTGTAGGTTTTTCCAAATGGGAAGGGCCAGGTAGTGTTGCCTGTATCTCTTTGTTTGTCTTCAGTGTCATTTCAATGTAATTTTTCTTTTCTGATTTTGGAATGCTGGGATGGAGTGCACATAGGTATAGGTCTTGTAGCGCGGGAAGGTTTTTTCACATCTGATTGTCTCTATGTAAACTATCATCTTTAAAAACAAAAAAGATAAATAAATATATTTTCCAGGCAAGTGAGGAAGATACTTATCTAAATAGATGTTTTTTGTTGTTATCTTTATTTTGCGTGGGTGTTCTTTTTTTTTTTTTTAAGTTCTAAAGTTGCTAACCTTGATTTCAAAAGAGCATTGGTTATACCCCTTTTCAAAAAAGAGATCTGATGGTTAGGAGTTGACAGAATCAAAACAGCACATATTTGGAAAAGTACACATTATTGGTTTAAATGTGTTTATAATTAGCAAGTGACTCTGCAAAATGGCATTCTTGTGTTCAATATCGCTGCACACTGAGTCACCCAGCTAGTTTTCCGACAAAAACATGATCTCTTTTTAAATTTGTTTCCAATTTCAGCATGTTTTGTAGATCTGAATGAATAAGCTAAATCATTTCTAAATGAAGTAACTAATACTTTCAAAGGATTATACTTTTAAATTTCAAAATATGAGGTTCTGTATTTATGTAAAATTAGCCTGAGTTTGGAATCAGGTTGCTTGGACCCTCGTCCTTGGCCTGCTAATGACAGAATGACTTAGGGCTACCATGTTACCTCTCTGAGCCTCAGTTTCCTCACCTCTAAAGTGGGAAGATGAACTTTTCCCTGTCAGCCTCATAAGATTCTTATCAGAATCAAAATAGCTAAGGTATGTGAAAGTCCTTTGTAAACTGCAAAGCACCACGCAAATGCAGGGTGTAATTATTCTGATGGGCTTGTCTAATGTGTCACAACACAGCCCAGACTGTCGTCGGAGGCATTATGTAAAACACAGTGGAGGTAAAGCAAAATCTGCTCTTACTCAAACTGTTTTGGTTGTGTTGGAAAATAAACTGAAAATGCTTCAGCAGAGACTTTGAAAAGAATGAATGTTAAATTTTGGAAGTTCCGTCTTTATGTGAGTTTCTGGTTGTAATCAGCCTTTAAACCCATCTAGGTTTGATTGGAATTATGACAATAAACACTTTATGAGGCCAATGGCACAGATTTAGCTAGTTTTAACAATTGAAAGTACCTTTGTTTTTTATGTGTAATTACATGTACGTAAAGATACACATGCTAATTAGCCTAGACAAGTGGTACTCAACCAGGCAGATTTTGCCTTTTCCTCACTTCCCCTAGTGATATTTGGCAACGTCTGAAGACACTTTTGGTTGTCACAATTGACGAGGGGTGGGGGTGCCACTGGCTGTGCGTTGAAGCCAGGGATGCTGCTAAACAGTCTACAATGCACAGGATAGCCCCCCAAAACAAAATATCTGACTTGAAATGTCAAGAGTGCTGAGGTTGGGAATAAGCCCCTACACAATGAGAATATTTAAAAGAAGTGAAAACACGTATACATTTACATTTGGGCCTGTGGTATGTTGTCCAGGAGAGGAAGAGGAGTTTATGTAATCAAAGGAACTGAGCTCTCTGCCCACCATGAAGCTCAAGATTGTTTTCTACTAGTATCCAAACTGAGAGAGGCTTTATTTTCTTGACTTAAGAAGTGTCCTTTCTTTTCCTTTTCTGTAACAACTCTTCTCTCAAGCTCCTCCTGCGGGAGCAGCACAGTCTTCTAGGCAGTGCCAAGCCTTTCGGAGAAGGAAGCACAGGCAGAAGAGCACCCAACTTTGGCTTTAAAACATCAACTACTATAGGAAATACAGTGACTGTAAACCCTGGGAGAGTCACTGTGACTTCCCAGGCGAATTGCCGCCCTCGGTTTCCCACCTCGGAAGATGGCCACAGTGATAACCTGTTTCCAAATATGTTTGGGAATGCCCAGATTAAAAGAGGTGTGCCAAAAAAATAAGTGTATCTGTGTGCGTGAATGAAGTGCACAAGAAGTTCTGTCTGTTTGAGTTTTTACCAAAAAATCTAGTATTTGACAGAGTTGGGAACTATCAAGTAGTCACCATTGGTTGGATCTCTTCAGGGCAATGTCATTTCTTAAAAATAATTGAGTAAATATCACATGTGGGCCCCTCAAGGAAAATGAGATTCCAATAATTTAAGGTCCAGGTAATTCTGGCCGTAGCACAGGTAATCCTGAGCCGAGAAAACTCACCCAGGCCTCAGCTGCAGTCCTAGGCTGTCCTCCCCTCCAGGCGGGGTGGCTGCCTGGGAGGAGCTATCACTCACCCGGGCGGCCAGCGGGAGGAGCCCGAGAGAGCAGGAATGATGTCTCCGGGCCATCCCTTGAGGCAGCTTTTGGCAAGGAAATCCCTCTTTGCCTTACCACAAAATATTTTCCTCCACATTGCCTAACTTTTTTTTTAACTTTGATTTGTTCAAATGCCAAAGATTTCATTTGGAATAACAAGTATCTTTTTAAAAAGCAAAGACTTTGTGCCTGCCTTTCTTCTTCGTTGCTCCGCATCGGGCTCACCTCTCCTTCCAGGCTCAGTAGCTCAAACCAAGCCTCCCCTCTTAGAAGTGATTGCTCTGGTTGTGACTTCCCACAGCACATAGTCGGGCTCGCCTCTGGCCTGTGGACCCTTTGACTATCTGGATCTTGGCCTATCCATCTTCAACCCAGACAGGAGCCCACACAGTGCCCCTGCAGGGCAGGCGTATATGTGTGCACTTGAAGGAATAAGTAATTGACAACAACTACGTCTGAGGGGCATTGTCCTTCAGATCTCAACAGGAATCAATAAATTCTGCTTTCCCACTAAAACCCAGAGGAGGCCATGGGGTGTCAGTGAGAATGGGGTGGGGGCAGGAGTGTGGGCGGTATCAACGTGCAGAACCCTTTGTAGGAGGTGGTGGGGAAAGAGCACAGGAAGGGAGGTGAAGGAGGACGGAAGGTAGAGCAGGACCGTGTAGTTTGTTACCCAGGAAAGGGGGCAGAACATTTTCTTCTTCAGTCTTCTCTGTCCTGCGTTGTATAGCCTGTTATTCCCAGGACTCAGAACACAGACTAGTGTATTAGAGTTTCAAGTTACGGGTTCAGTAGGGTTTGGTAATCTGGAATGCATCTCCCCGCTTTGATGAGATATTTTTGTGGTTCCACGCTATTGATTTGAACGCATTTTGAAAATAGATCAGCTTGTACTAGAAGCATGCCTATAAACTGACTAGAACTACACAACAATTCGTGATGTTAAATTTAAATGGGAACTCATGAAATCTTTTTGGATTAAATCATAACCTATTATCTCTTTTTTCTCCTCTCAGGAAAATGGCGGACAGTTTTTCGGTAAGTGTTTTATGTCTGTTTTCTTACATTCTAAGTTCACATAGGTGGAGAGTTTTGTTTTTGACACAAGACATTCTCTTCTAACTCTCAGACCACGTGCTCTCTGGCCTCATATGTCCAATGAGGGCTTGTGGGCTGGAGTCTTGTTTTTCCAGCAACAGATTTGGAAAGAAAGCCAGGTAGAGAGAGGCCTGGGACTCACTAAGAGCGACTCCTTTACCAAGAGGCCTGGGACAGAAGCAGGTGGCTTCTGTGGGCCAGGAGCTGAGAAATGAGCTGAGCAATGGGAAATGTGGTACAGCCTGAGCCTCCTGATGTTTGTGATTGTTTTTCTCAGGTCAGCCAGAAAATATGTGCTTTCACATAAAGTGTGGATAGCTCTGAGTTTAGCAAATTATGAAAATGCAGCCCTCCACAATATGAGGTGATGGGAGACATACTGATAAAGCATACATAATCCCAAAGTCTCATTTCAGCCGCCTTTGGAACACAAAACTATTTAATTGATGGAAAGAACTTAGTGATATAAATTTCATACCTTCCCCATATCCCTCTACTTCTTAGATCTCATATTCCTGTTTGTGAATGTTTGCCATCCAGTAAATGTTTATATCTTTCTTTCCAGCTTAATGATGCCATTTCTGGGTCTGGGAACCCCAACCCTCAAGGATGGCCTGGTCAATGGGGAAACCAGCCTGCGGGGGCAGGGGGCTACCCAGGGGCTTCCTATCCTGGGGCCTACCCCGGACAGGCACCTCCTGGTGGCGCCTACCCTGGACAGGCACCTCCTGGTGCCTACCCTGGACAGGCACCTCCTGGAGGCGCCTACCCCGGACAGGCACCTCCTGGCGCCTACCCTGGTTTTACAGCACCTGCTTATCCTGGACCGACTGCACCAGGAGCCTACCCTGGACAACCAAGTGGGCCTGGGGCCTACCCTGGTGCCGGCCCCACCGGCCCCACTGGCCCCGTTGCTGTCCCTGCGGGACCACTGGTAAGATGGCATTAGTCATTTCATGTACTTGACTGTGACTGGGACAGAGCTAAGGAACAATGCAGCAATTTTCTGGGGCTGTAGTGCCATCACTTTGCAGTGTTCTAGCTGGGAGCTTGTTCTGGGCACTGACCTGCAAAGGGCCTCAGGGAGACCCTGAAGCTTTAACCTTACTGCTTAAAGCCACCTTTCAAAGACCAGACACGATGTGTGTTGGTCCAACCGAAAAAATAGTTATTGAGCTTAGTATGTGTAGTGGCATAAACAGATGCTAACCCATGGTCTGAAGCTGTTTGTAAAGCAGCTTTACTATAAATCATGTTAAGAGCATAGTAATGGGGAAAGTTTTTGTTATGAATAAACACTGAGTAAATAACGTGGCAGTAGTGTGCTTCTGCATGGATGATCTCATTTGGCCCACAACCACCCTGTAAGGTATTCCCATTTTACACATGAGGAAGTGGGGCCATAGAGTCATACAGCTTGCTCACAATCATAGGGAGAACACGCGGGGGAACCAAGGTAATCTAGTTTCGAAAAACCTTAGAAAGATAATTTTGTAACGTAAGGATTGAATTTTCATTTATATTAAAACACATTTTAGCGAATACATTCTAAGTGTGAAAACTTCACACTGTAGGGCTCAGACACGTCTCAGACACCAGCCCTTCCCTTCTGAACTTCCGGTCTAGCTGGGAAATAAGCAGCTCTGAGGAAGGAGTTCAGGAGCAGCTTGGGGTCAGACCCGTTCAGGACCACGTACAAGGTGGCACGGGTAGCATCCGACCTGCTTTTAGGTTGCCTTAGAGGAAAGCGCAGAGAAAGTGTTGGGAGTGTGGGTGGCATTGGGCAGGGAGATGGTTAGTCCATTGCAGGTGGAGGGGGACATGGAGGCAGATGGGAGAGAGATTGCAGAGGAAGAACCCCAGACGCTGCTGGTTAAGTCTTAGGAGTCAGAGATGACTGGCTTTTCAAGACAGGACAAACTAGGACACCAGCCAAGGGTCAGCCCAAACAGAGAACTCAGGAAGGGGATGGATGGGGGAGGGGGCAGGAAAAAGAATTCCAGTTCATACTTGTTGAATTTGCAAGCGTGGAGCAAATCTGGAAGGAGGAAGTATGGGACGAGTTACAGATCAGGGCTAGAGATAAAAGGCTTTAATGATAGTTGAACCCAGGGGGGGAATTGTAGAGGGGGAAAAACGAAGACGCTGGTGATGAAGCTTTGAGAATATTCACAGTACCTCGAACATAAGTATTTGAGGAATGAACTAGGAAATGTATTAACGGGAAGGTGTTCATTTCACAAACACTGAGTATCTGCTACATACTAAGTAGTCTGCTGGTGCTGTGAGTAGAACACGTGAGAATCCAGAAGCCCAAGGATGTGACGTGATGAAGTACGTTATGTGACAAGGGTTGTAAGAGTGACACAAAAATGTCAATGTTGATGGTAAGGTCTAGCTTAAGCTTTTTCAAAATATAGTTTAAGTGAATGAATTATAGACTGGGATGGCCCTAGTAATAAGAGCTACAATACTCCAAAAAAGACTGTGTTCTGTCTTTGGCACCAATTAACTGATGGCTTTATTCTTGATTCTTAGTTTTACATGTAAGGAACCTTATCTCTTCAGGCCCTGGGCACAGTGGCCTGGGAGTCCAGACAGATGGCTTAAATTAGAGTTATGTGTTATCCACACATATTAATAGCGACTGAACTTCAGCAACATACTTTTCTTTCTGTCTCCAAGAAAACATGACTATTGATACATGTATGTTTTTTCACCCTCAGACTGTGCCTTATAACTTGGCTTTCCCTGGAGGAGTCATGCCTCGCATGATGATAACGATTATGGGCACAGTGAAGCCCAATGCAAACAGGTATGGAGCAAAATGTGGAAGTCTAACGTGTCTGCTCATTGGTTTTTGAAGAAAGATTGATCTCTCTTGAAGTTTAATAGAACCTTTAAAACTACACACATTTAGTGTCTTGGCTTTCCCACCGTATGGAATTATCCCGTCAACCGATTTGTGTTCCCACCAAGGGAACAAGGTTTCCCTTGCCCAATCTGGTTTTTCTTCCAGAACCTAAAGAAAACAGAGTTCTACATTGTGAGGACCAAGAGGCAGAGCAGAAAATACCATTCTGTTCGTTCTTCCTGGTAGTGAAAACCTTCTTAGCTTTTAAAGGGAAGTACAGTCTTTGTAACGGCATGTTTGGCCATCCGTCCCCTCTGAACCATATCGTGTCTAAAGACCCAAGCGTGCACTTTAGTTTAGATGTCCATCAGAAATGAGGGTCGGAAACCTGAAGATCCCACTGGACACAGTGGTGAGTTGATCTAAGAGCTCGAGTGCGAGCCCTCTGTGTCCTCAGGCAAGTCTCCCTGCAGTTGTGCGGTCGCAGTGCGGTCTCAGAGCTCTCGAGCTGGGCTGCCGTTGGCCGTCTTCACACTGGGTGCAGCAGAGTCAGATTCCCACGGTGGCAGCCTGGTCTCCAGATGATAAGTGGGAGAACGGGGAACCCCAGTCTTCTGAGTGGTCGCTATTTACTTGAAAGGTTTGAATAGATTGTACAAGTTGAGGACTTCATCAAAATAAGTCAGCTTTTGCCATGGAAACCAGTTTGATTGAGGTGAGCTAGGATGGAGCAAGACTTTGAGCTACTTTAGGAAAATCCGTGCTGTTTCTGGCTGCCCTGGGACACCAGGCTCTGGTTGTCACCACAGGTTATGTAATGCTTATGTGTCATACAGACAGGCTGAGGATATCCTCAGGCCATCCAGTATGCTTGTCCCTGAGGTTAGTGGTGCCACCTAAGGTCCTGCAGCCATTAATTAGTGTGTCTCTGGGTCTTATAGGCAGTATATAAAAGACACACAAACAGCCTCTGCAGATGTCTGTCACCTTGCTCCTGGTGAATCAACAGGAGCCACCTCCTCCATTACCAGGAGACAGACTGGCCTGATCTGATCATTTTACATTCAAATAGCCCATTCACTCCAAGCTGTAGACAGCCTGCTATGGGTCTATTCCATAGTCATTACCCTAAGACAACTCTTCTTTCCATAGAGCTTATACAGCTTCTCTAAACAGTACTTCCTTGTACAGTAAAGCTTATCTCACCGCAATTTGCAAAACATACATATTCACTGCCTGTGTTCTTATCCATCTTTCCTCCCAACACAACATAGAGCCCAGGACACCTTATTCTGTGCATGCAGCATGCAGTTTGTTAATATCTGCCCCCTTCTGGAAACCCCAATCACTCAGAACCACACTGGTATCTTTGCCTTTATTTAGGGTTATTGAACTGCACACTTCAGCTCCATTTACACTAGAGATGTGGACTGAAACTGTGACGGATCAAAACTAATTTAGGTTGAAATGGTTAAGGTGCTGGTAAACTGAAAAGACTGTTGCTTGATCCTGCAAATTCTATGTAAGGAATTGGAAGGAAAAAATAATGCTAAGGTGGGAGAAATGACAATATCTTCCTTTTCCCTGAAGAGGAAATACAGCCATTGGATATTTAGTCAAATACCGTTTCAATTGCCATTTGACTGTTTTGGTCCCTCCCTGTGAATACATTTGTGGTTGGGTTGGTTACCAGGTGAATCCAAGCTCCCACGGAATTATTTTAGCAGGTCAGGAGTGCAGCTTTTGCTTTAAATCAAGAGCACTGGCTGAATCTGATATGAGCGCTCTATGGAGCATACTTTGAGAAAGTAGGGGAGAGGGTCAGCAGTTTAATTGTCATAGGACTCCTGTTTCCATTAGCATCGAGGAGAACGAATGGGGTCAAAAAGTTCCACTTCACACATGGAAAGTTCAACACATCTGCTGTCATGATTTTAGAACTTAGTGACAAGATACTGAACACTAACTGTGTGATCTCATTCTCTTTTTGGAGTAGGTTCTTGGTTAACAGGAGGGAGCTGGGATTTGATCTCTTGTTTATGTGACTGGCTTGCCATCAGTAGATATTAAAAGCAACCTGGCAGGGCAGGAAGGAGGCAACTATTGTTATATGCAATACAAGAAGAGCATGCGCTCAAAGTGGCCTCAAACCTGTGTAAGGAAAACAGAAACAGAAGCACAGATACACAGAACAGACTAACAGCTGCCAGAGGGGAGGGTGTGGACTGGATGGAAGGTGGTGACAGGACTAGGCAAAGGACATTTTTGCCCTTTGACAACAATAACAGACAATGATATCAATTGACTGAGGGAGGGGCAAGGCTGGGGCTGGCTGGAGATAGGAAAAGGGGAGAAACAGAAAACAACTGTAACAGCATAAACAATAAAAAGTAAATTATGAAAACCTTTACAAGAAAGCCTTGAAGGGTTTTCATGAGTAGTGGGGGCCCGGTAAAGAGGGGATTGCAGCTGGAGAGAATGATGTAGCTAAAGACAACGAGGCAAAACAATTCGAGCACAGAATTGTCTTGCTTTTAGATGCTCGGTAGTACATGGGATACTTGGCCTAGTGTACAGTTTGAACCCATTCTCTGGTTTGTTTTCTGTTTAGAAAATTCCTGTATTTTATAAAATGATTTGCTCTTTTAGAATATCCTATGTTCTTTGCTTGATACAAATACACAACTTGAATCATTTTACTAACTCTGGTCTACGGTTTAAACAGACTTGCTTTAGATTTCAAGAGAGGGAATGATGTCGCCTTCCACTTTAACCCCCGCTTCAATGAGGACAACAAGAGAGTCATTGTTTGCAATTCAATGCTGAATAGTAGCTGGGGACGGGAAGAAAGACAGTCGGTTTTCCCATTTGAAAGTGGTAAACAATTCCAAGTAAGTTCATCTATTATTCTATATTGATAATGCCTATTGCTCATGGGGAAATCACTCTAAAACCGCAGTGCACTTGAGATGATTTTTTTAATTGATTTTAGAGAGAGCGGAAGACAGGAGAGAAACATCGATTTGTTGTTACACTTATTTATGCATTCATTGGTTGCTTCCTATATGAACCTGCAACCTTGGTGTATCAGTATGATGCTCTCCAACTGAACTACCCAGCCAGGGCACTGAAATGAGATTTTTCTCAGCTGTCCCAGGACACCTAATCAGCTCCTCTCCATCCCAGAGGACCAGGATCAATCAGCAGGCGGGAACATGGCCAGGAGTGGCATGCTCCCCGACTCCATCCTGTTACCACCCTGAGTTTAGGCTTTTCTGGAAATGAGAAAAATAGCGTCTTAAACAAAAAGGCAGAAAGTCTCATTTGGATTGAGACTTAGTTCTTCAAAAATTACATAGTGGCCTAGCAATAAAAACAAAATTTTTTTAAATTAAAAAAATTAAAAAGAAATTACAATTGATGTTTAATATTCTATTAGTTTCAGGTATATGGCAGTTAAAAATTTTTAATTCTAAAATACATGCTTATGAAAAGTAGTGTATAGACTTTCAAATTAACTAAAAAGTCCTCCATCTTTTACGTTCCAAAGGTTGCAACTTGAATACCTTCCCAGTGTATTTTATGATATACAGTGAACTTTTTATTTTTAAGCACTGCTTCACCAGCATTTACTTGGTTGACAGAGCTGCGTTAGGACTGACTGTGAAGTGGGCAATAAAGCCGCTCACTGGACTAGAATCTCCTCACGGCAGAGACAAACAGGGGACACAATCCATGTCTGGGTCACCTCTTTCAGTATCAGAACATTGTTTCATTGTTCGCACGTGATGATTCAGCCAGTACCCTGCTGGTGAAGGTTTGGAAATATTACAAATAAAACCTGGAAGTATTTCATTGATGCATATTTTTGTGTATATTTTATGTATATTTTATAAATATGTAATTACTAAATACTAAAATTTTAGTATCTTACTAAATACTGACATACTGTACTATTCTTATAAATCTTTGCTTTCTAGAGGGATAATTTTTAAAACTATGCATGTTTAAAACTTAGATATTGCCAAAGTGCTACTTCCAAAAGCATGTAAGATCACCACCTCCATGAACTATTGGAAGACTATTTTCCCTACTCTTGCCAAAACTGGTTATTATCCATCTTCATAATATTTGCTGCTGTATTAGGACTTTAGTGATTTTTACTTTTACTTTTAGGTGATTTAGGCCATATAAAAGCTTTTCATGTAGACAAATTATTTATGTAGACACATTATTTATGTAAACACACATTTATGTAGATGTTATTTTTTCCTTTGTTGCTTCAACTATGTAACCTGAAAATTTTGTCATTGTGCTTTTGTTTAAATCTTTGAATAATCTGGAGGTTTGTTTATTTTCTGCTATAAAGTTACTTTTCCTGGACTTTAATCAGTTCTACAAATGATCACAAAGATGAAATGTGGACACCCCGAGTGCAGGACAGCTGGTTTTGAAATTAGTGGGCATTTCCCTCAGTTTTGTGTGTGTGCCATTTCAGATACAAGTGCTGGTGGAATCTGACCACTTCAAGGTTGCAGTCAATGGAGCTCACTTGTTGCAGTATAATCATCGGATGACGAACCTCAAGGAAATCAGCGCAGTGAAAATTTCTGGTGACATCGACCTCACCAGTGCTTCGTACTCCATGGTGTAATCTTAAAGGGGCAGATCTTCTAAAAAAATGATATTGAATGTAAACATTACCCATTTAAAAGTTTCATGTTTACTACAAGTGAAAAAATTTGCCCTTATTCAACAATGTCCTTCATGTAATTCATCCATTTAATAAATATTCTCAGAGTTACCTGTTTATATGTCATTTAATTGGGGCAGTTTATTCTTGATAATGAACAGTGGACTCAATGGTAAAAGAAATATGTAGGAATATTAATATTAGAATAGTTTTCTACACTTATTAAAATATTTTTAAAGAAATAGTAAATACTACACAAACGTTAACCTTGATCTTCCTGAGTTTCATAAAAACAAGGAAATCATTCTCCTGTTTTCTTAATAAAATATATTCAGAAAAAATATATTCAAGAAAAGTAGAAAGAGCTTATCCACAGATGATCTATGACTCATAAGCAATTACTGTTAGCCTTCTGGTATATTTCTTTTGAATCCTTTTCAATTTTATTTTCTCTCTCTAAACTCAACTTCACTGCTTTCAAGTCAGTTCTGGACACTAATGTGAGTCTATCTCCCCATAGGTTTTCTTGTTTTTTACAAAACCTCCAGATCTGTAGAGGGTGGGGGAGTAGTTTCTCCATTAGATCTATAATCAGCCTCGAAACTTTAATAGTTCCTATTGTCAACATTCTTAACCATGCCTTTCTGCCCTTATTATCAGCAAACCCAAAGAATAAAATTTCAAAACTAGGATGTAGTCACACGACTTCATTTTTAAAGGCCAAAACATTGTTTGTATTCTACCATCTTTTCAAATTTGGTAATTGCCACAGGCTGGTTTCCCCAGTAAGCAAAGAGATTAGAATAAAAGAGGTTTATCAGGGAATGCTCTTGCAATCAAGAGCTGTGGGGACAAGCAGGTACACATCAGGCAGAGGGAGTTGAGCATGAATGCTTCAGGCCATCCCACAGGAGTCTTGAAGCTGGGAAGACCCTTTGGAGCAGTCAAGAGAGGGACAGGTCCTTGTATCCCCACTTCAGTAAATGAACACAAGCCATCTGGGAAACATTGAAATTGAGTGAAGTGGCTCTCTTCACCTGAGGCACTTCAGCAGGATTTTAGAAAGGGTCTTCCTCTACCCAGTTTTCTTCCATTTTGTCTTTAAAGATTTTCCTCATACCTCATAATTCTGGAGTCCAGTAGCCCCAGCACACTCTATCCGGTTGTAGGGGACACTGACGGTGACCCACATGAAACCCATTCCCATGTCCTAACGATTGTGGTTTTATTCAGGCATGATTCCACAATCAGTAAGGAAGCATTAGTTTAAGCCATCCTGCTGCTGGTTCTTATCGACCTGTAGATGGACATGTGGCATTAGTTGACCTAACCGGACCACAGGGAAGGGCACTGCTCTGATTATCACTAGCAGCCATATTATGACACCCAAAGGCCCCAGCCTCAGAGAAGTGCCAAGGATGACAGAATGAGCTAGATGCCATCATTGAACTGTTGATTGCAAAGTGCTGAGAATCACCCTGATGACTTGTGAAATAAATCTCCTTATTGTTAAGCCTGTTTGAGTCAATTTTACTATTACATAATGGTCCAAAACTTTCTAAATGATTCAATAATATATCTTCTTAAACCTACCCCCCAATCATCTTTACTGATATTGTCTTATTCTCATCTACATTGCTTCATTATGTGGCATAGATTCTAAGTCTTGGATTTATTTTGTACCAACCCCTTTTACATGTCCATGGCCCTGGGCCCCTAGAAAACCCTCCCTTTTATCTATGCTTCTTTGCATATGTAAAGAAGCATAGATAAAATGCATTCATTATATATGCATTCATTAATGAACAATTCTGCATATCTTGGTTGAATTGTTCATTAATAAATAAAAGCAATTTTTATCTTTTGGTAAGGCTTAGGCATTTAGAGAACATTCTTCTAAGATGGCACCCCACATAGCCTCCTAACTGCTCGCATGGATTTGATGAACAAAAGTACATGTGTTTCCTTGTTTGAAAACCCCTAGTCTCAGGGGGCTTATCCACACAGTTCTTGTTTATTGGTCAAGCTGTTTGAAGGCAGAAGTGACTGGACAAGGGTCTGGTTACAAACTTCAGCGATGCTGGATCTTCTCGGTGCTCTGTTACCCTGATGGCCCTGTCTGCTGCAAACCTATAGGTAAGAGTTTTACAAAAGATAAAGACTTCAAACACATAAAGTGATTGATGTAATTCTCTTCAAAGAAGGCATTTCCTTCAGAACCTGTCAGCCATGTCAAGGGGAAAATAAAAAAGGCAAGAACTTAATGGGCACTTATTTAACCATTTGAAATTGCCTGTAAACTGACATCAGAATTCAGAAAGCTCACCTAAAGAAACTCAGTATGTCCTGGAAAATGCAATATGCAAAGCTGTTCCACATCGACAAATTGAAAGTTCAAACTAAAAGTAAAGTATGAAAGGACACAAATATTTCTGTCAAAGTTTAGTACTATATTTTGATTAAGCTGAAGAGCTGATAAGCTCTGAGTAAGCGTTCTTAGCTTTAAGCTTATACATTTTAAAGAAGAAAGGCAAGGCATGGTACACTTTTTATTCTGCATGGCTATTATACAAAATATCCCCACTTCCCGTAAGAAACAGCACCACATCCAAAACACACTTAGATGAATACTGAATATTAAAACGTTCCATGAGACTATATAAGTGGATTGAATAGAAGTGGACAAGAATACAAAGTCTTCACCTTTTTGGTATTCTAAGAATATACCACAGCATTGATAATATGAAGGAAAATGTTTGGAATTATTTTTAAATTCAAAATTCTTCTGGTTGTTCTCCACTGAGGGGCCTCAGAGGTGAAAAGGTAATCAGGTTACCACCGAAGGAAATGTGTTTGGCCTGTTCTCGCCGTCTCCTCCCCACAGGAGTGAATGGGTTACTGCCGTTGAGGCCTGGCTAGGGAACAAGTTCAGAGAAGTCACTTAAAGCACCGTCAAGAGTTTCACCAATTACTTCAACATTGCAAATGAATCGTAAATTATAACATCAATAGCATTCCCCCACATAGTAAAATTATTAGCAACATAATGATTGAGCAACTTTTCAGATCTAATTTCAAACACATAGCTTTTAACTGAAAAGGTGTATTAATACACGCCTAAAAGGTGATCAGTAATAGGTAAATGCACTTCAGCAGCGTATTGCACGATGAATAGAAGTCACATGGGCAGATTTCACAAGCCTGCTCTAACCACACAACAGCACTTAATAGGCCTTCTATTAGAATGTGATCAAGCTGGGATCCTTTTTCTTTGTTCCCCCTCAAATCCTACTTTGGGTTCAAATAATGCTACAGAGTAAGTAACACTTAGTTCTAAAATAGATGAACCTATAAAATTTTTTTAATATAATTTCTAATATTTATGGAAGTGGAGACTCACAAGGAGACTAAATTATAAGGTACTAAGATTTATCAACAAGATAATGTATGATTGTGAAGCAATTTTTTTTTTTTAAACACTGTCTCAGTCTGTATAATGGCTTGTCTCATGGAGGAGAGAGAGCCGGAATAGGTTAGACTCTGTTGCTATAGCAAGCTCAAATTGTGTCAGTTTTGATCATCTGCCACAGAGTGTTGCTTGCAAGTGAAGCAATTTTAGTTGTATTACTAACATACTAAAAACAGAATAATATTACTTTTCTAGACTTAGTTATAATATCATATAAGAAACAGTCATTCAGAATTCAGATCTGACCTAATCAGAGTTAAGTCACATGTATATAAATTGGCCTTATGCTAAAGTCCCTGACCCTCTAGGCCTCAGCCTATGATTAAAGAAGGGTGAGGGCAGGGAAGAACAGAGTGTGGGTCACCGTAACCAGCTTCCTTCTGCTCTGGAGATCCAGGGTGGCCCAGAGCCTGAATGCAAAGAAGGCATCTTTGAAAGATAATGAAAGCCAAGATGTACAGAGGTCCTTAAGGAATTAGTGGCGTAAGGAAACCAGGTAATAGTTGCTGTTTGACCCTACACTTGCCTTAATGAAATTTTCATATTCTGAGATAAAAGCTTATCAAATCAAGGCCATCTCGACCCATTTTGAGATTTTTTTTCTTGAGGTAGGCCATGTTGTTATGAATGTCCCTCTTAAAACCACTTTTGCTTCATCCTGTAGATTTTGTTATGCTGTATTTCTGTTCTAATGTATCTCTAGGTATTCTTGATTTCTTTGGTGACCCATTGTTTGTTCAGCAGCATACTGTCTAACCTTCAAGTTTTTGTGGTTTTTCCAGTTTTCTTCTTGTAATTGATACGACTTCAATCTTCTTGAATTTATTTATTTTTGAAAAAGATTTTAGTTATTTATTTCTAGAGGAAGGGAGGGAGAGAGGGAGAGAAATATCAGTGTGTGGTTGCCTTTCATGCACCCCCTACTGGGGACCTGGCCAGCAACACAGGCCTGTGCTCTGACTGGGAATCGAACGGGCAAGTCTTTGGTTCATAGGCCGGCACTCAATCCACTGAGCCACACCAGCCAGGGCTTCATGAATTTATTAAGATTTGCGTACTAATATGTGGTCTATCCTGGAGAATGTTCTGTGAGCATCTAAGATTCCATGTATTCTGCTATTTCTGGATGCATATATCTATTAAGTCCATCTGATCTAATGTATCACTTAAGCTTGATGTTTCTTTCTTTCTTTTTTTACTCTTTTATTTTTATTAGCATTTCATCTTAATTTACTCCTCGTCCATACGTTTTGTTTCTTCAGTTTCTACTGGGATATTTTTCTTCTGGGAACCTCCCTCTTCTGGTTTAGGAACAATCTGCTCTTCTTCCTTAAGGATCATCACAATGTGACAGGGACAGCTCATGTATGGGTTACTCCACCCATGAGCTCTACGTTCTGTGTCACATCTAAGTTCAGTTCTGTTTTGTTCACCTGGTTGTGCTTAATGACCAGAGAATCTACATCTAAACCCTTAAGGTCATTATTACTCTCTGCATTTTTAAGCCTGCGTAGCAAAAATTCAGCACTCTTTTTGGATGACTGACCCTGTGTCTAGCCCCACTGATTGGCCTGGGCTTACCTACTAACTCCACCATTAACACAACGGAATGGCACAAACTGCTTCTGTAAAGTGACATCGTTAGGTTTTTGGTGGCTTTTTGGATATGCATACCCTTAATGGGCAGTTTCATGAGTGTTCTTAACATGAACACAAAGATTTTAACTTATTGATTTGCATGACTTTGTGGGGTTTCTGGGTCAAGTGAACAGCAAACCATTTTCAGAGGCCACCTCTGGCTGCTTTCAGAAAGAGTAGTCCAGCCCTGGCTGGCGTGGCTCAGTGGAGTGAGCACAGGCCTACAAACGAACCAAAAGGTTGCTGATTCGACTCCCAATCAAGGTGCACGCCTGGGTTGTGGGCCAGGTCCCCAGATGCGGGTGTGAAAGAGGCAACCAGTTGATGTTTCTTTCACACATCGATGTTTTTCTCCCTCTCTCCACTCCCCCTCTAAAAATAAACAAACAAAATCTTTAAAAAACACCCCAGGCATGTGCCCTGTCTAGGAAATGAACCAGCGACCTTTTACTTTGTAGGCTGGCACTCAATCCACTGAGCCACACCAGCCAGGGCTACAGTCTTTGTTTTAAAGTCTACTTTTTTCTGATATGAGTATAGCCACACCACCTTTCCTTTCATTTCCATTTGCATAGAATATCTTTTCCCATCCTTCACATTCAGTCTCTGCATGTCCTTATTTCAGAAGTCTCTCGCAGGCAGCATGTAGATGGATCTTGTATTTTTTTTTCTTTAAATCTATTCAGCCACTCTGTGTCTTTTGGTTGGCAAATTTAGTCTATTTACATTTAAGTTTGTTATTGATAAGTACCATTTTTCAGAGTATAAGATGCACCCCCCCCCCCCGATTTGGGAGGCAAATGGAGGTGTGTCTTATATTCCGAACGTAGCTTACCTGGCTCACTGTGTGTGTGGGGGTGGGGGTGGGGTGGCAGTGGTGGAGTGGGGTCACAGGTTATTAAATATTTTACCAAATTTTTTGCTTCAAAATTGTTTTTCCTAGTGTCCTCCTCTAAAATCTAGATGTGTCTTATGGTCAGGTGCGTCTTATAGCCCTAAAAATACGGTACATACTTATTGCCATTTGTTACCGTTTTCTGGCTGGTTTTGCAGTTTCTCTCCATTCCTCTTTTCTTTTTCTCTCCCTTGCAATTTGATGGCTTTCTTTTTATATTTTTTTAGTCTTATTTTTTTTATTAATTTATATCTTAATTTACTGATTTTTCTTTTTTTATTGTTGTTAAAGTGCAGTTGTCTCCATTTGCCCCCCACCAGGATGGCTTTCTTTACTGTTATGTTTAGATTCCTTTCTCATTTTCTTTTGTGTACTTAGTATAAGTTAAAAATTTTTCTTTGCAGTTACCATGAAGTTCACATATTGTATAACATCTATATATAACAATCTCTTTTAAATTGGTAGCAACTTAAATCTGAATACAGTCCAAAGCTTTACATTGTTGCTTCCCCCCACCCTACAGGCTTTATTTTTGATAACACATGACATCTTTTTATTTTCTGCTTCCCTTAACTAATTATAGTAATTTTAGTTAATTTTATTACTGTCGCCTTTTAACCTTCATACTTGTTTTATAAATGATCAACTGCCATTACTGTATATTTACATTTTTCAGTGAGATTTTTACTTTCATCTGTTTTCTTATTATTAATTAGTGCCTTTTCTTTTCAGCTTAGAAAAGTCCCTTTAACTTTTGTGTAGGCTGGTTTAGTGATGTTGAACTCCTTTACTTTTTGCTTATCTGGGAAACTCTCAATCTCATCCTCAATTCTGAGTGATAACTCTTCTGGGTAGAGAATTCTTGGTTGGAAATGTTTTCCTTTCAGAACTTTGAATGGGTCATGCCACTCACCTTCGGTTCATAAAGTTTCTGCTGAATTCCCTTGTATGTAACAAGTTGTTTTCTCTTGTTGCTTTTAAGATTCTCTTTATCCTTAACATTTATCATTTTGATTATAATGTCTTTTGATGTACGTCTCTTTGGGTTCATCTTATTTGGAACTCTGGGCTTTCTGGGCCTGGATGTCTGTTTCCCTCACCAGGGTAGGGAAGTTTACAGCCATTATTCCTTCAAATAAGTTTTCTGGCCCTCTCTCTTCTCCTTCCGGGACCCTCACAATGCAAATGACATTCTGCTTTACATTGTCCCAGAGGTCACTTAAGGTATCTTTACTTTTAAAAATTCTTTCATTTTCCTTCTCTGCTTGCATGTGTTCCATTGCTTCGTCTTCCAGCTCATTGATTTGCCCTTCATTTTTATCCAGTCTGCTGTTAAACCCTTCTAGGAAAGTACTTGTTTGGTACTTTCTATCTCCTTGTGGAAGTTCTCACTGAATTCATTGATTCTTCTCCCATGTTTGGTGAGCATCTTTATGACAAGTACTCTGAACTCTTTTATCAAGTAGGTTGCTTAGCTCTGTTTCATTAAGGTCCCTGATCCATTTGGCAATAGGCCCTGGAAAATTTCAAGGTAAACCAGAGTTGCTGGCCCTGGCTACACATTAAAATCACCTGATGAAGGCCCTACTACAGATCATTGAAATAAAAATATCTGGGTGAAGGGCTACAAACCAACGCTGTAAACACTTAGTAGGCAACAGAGTACTTTTTCATTCATGCCATAGTTAACATAAATCAGAGCTCTGCCTACAGAGGAACTTACAATTAATAAGATAAATTGATTCCTGAAATTATATGTTAAGAATATAATAATTCACATTATTCTCTTAATAAGAGACTAAATGTGCTCAGTGTACACTGTGGGTGTATGTGTACCTGTGCCCATACATAAATTAACAGGGAGAGATGAGAGCTTTTACAGGAAGGCTTCACAGAAAGACTAATGTTTGAACTAGACTGAAGAGCAGATCACCAAGAATAAAGCCAAGAGAGCTTCCAATTAAAGCAGCCACCAAATAAATATGGTAATCCAAAAGAAACAGAATGAAAATAACCAACGATGACTGAAGGCAGAACAGACATATGTACCCGACTGCAAACTTTAGGTGGGCAGAAACTTTATGCTAACTTTTCTTGCATCACTTAGAAATCCCTAACATGATCCAAGCCAAGTATTCAATCAATTTGTCATAATAAATTTGATTCATAAATCACATAGGGAAATAAATCCTCAGAATTCAGAAATAAAAATTACTATATTTTAAAGTATATAAACATGAAATTTTGCTGCCATTTCAATAAAAATGTACAAATATATTTCACAATAAAGAAAACAATGACAAGATGTAAATTTGTACACAAATTAAAAAGTAATACTCATTTTATAAAACAAATTTAATATTTAAGGAAACTTCAAATTAAGTGGAAAACTTACCGAATCATAAAGTTGGCATTCAGTAGTAAGATTTTTATCAAATAATACTGAAAAACAAAAAAGGAAATATTTTTAACTTTTTAAAGACTGTTCTTGTGCTTAAGTGTTAGAAATTAACAAAGCATTAAGAAATATGAGAAGTTCCATATTATCAAATGCTAAGACAAAAATATAGGTCATTTTATGCTATAACATTTTTAAAGTGCGTTTGAATTTCTTAATAAAATTCTTATCCTTAATTTCAGTCTAGAAAGAGTCTTCTGTAAGCAAATCTCATGTTTGTAATATTAAAGGTACCCAAAAGATGCTAGATGAAGAACATAGCTGGAATCCTTTATATGTCTGGCCAAAGTAATGTTCATTTTGTCTTAGGCCCCAGCCAGGACAGCGCTGCTGAGCTGTAGATGGATAGGTGAAACCATCAGACATTATAACAAAAATGAAAGAGCCATTTCCCAATGAAGAGCAATCACAACAAAGTAGGCAGGAAGAAACATTACGGAAGAAAAATAGGGCATTTGGAAGGATGGTATGAGGATGTATGTGTTGAAAGGAGAACTAAAAGAGAAAAAACTTGAGGGAATTTTTTCTAATTCTGAATTTTCACAAACAGTGAAGGTGTAATGTAAAATGCTACTTATTTCCAACATCGACTAGTATCTGCTGTTGATTTTTAATAAGTCTACCTCAAAAGATTTTGTGGGGGGAGAATAGGGTGCTACAACACAAACTCATTCTCATAAAATATTTACTGTCACTGTCCAATTTTCAATCTTCATTCTTAGAAACTGGTACCCAGGGATATTTACAATATACATTGGTATAATTTCATTTATTTAATAAAGCCTCAAATATATTGAAAGGACCTCACCTGACTGGGAAATTTTAATCTCTTCTTCCTGTGAGATGTTATTTTGTGGTGGTATATTTTTTTCAGGGCTACTCATCAAAACATCCTGTGTTGTAATTGAAGAATTTATGACAACCACTTCACCAGCAGGTAGAGGCAAACTCATTCTTTCACTGGGTGAACAATCCATCTCAACGTTTATCTTACTTACATCCTAGAAATAAAAATGATTATATTTAATTACCAAATATTGGAAAATTAGAAAAAGTCTTATTGTTATTAAAAATGATAAAAATAGCCCAGGCTGGTGTGGCTTAGTGGATTGAGTGCTGGCCTATGAACCAAAGTGTCACTGGTTCTACTCCCAGTCAGGGCTCATGCCTGAATTTCGGGCCAGGTCCCCAGTAGAGGGTGCAAGAGAGGCAACCACACATTGATGTTTCTCTCCCTCTCCTCCCTCCCTTCCCTTCTTTCTAAAAATAAACAAATAAAAAAATGATAAAAATAGATGGATGACATTCTAAATGCAGGGTAAAGAACATTGTAAACCCTACTACTTTGCTTCTTAAATAATTAGGTCAGATAATAATAGCAATAGTATGATTGAAGGAAAGTTTCTCAGCAATACCTGTACTTCAGAGACTGGCAAACATTTTCTGTGAAGTGCCTGACAGCACATTTTGTTAATAAGCTTTTTGAGCCATAGAGTCTCTGCCACAACTACTCAACTCTATTCTATTGCAAAGGCAACCAGACATAATAAATAAATAAATAAATAAATAAATAAATAAATAAATAAAAACATAAATAAATGTGGCTGTTATAATAAAAAATAAAAATAATAATCGTGGTTTGAGTTAGAGAATATGAAATGACACTATAGTCTCAAACAAGCTAAAGGCCTTTGAAACAAGAACTCTCATTTTATATTACTGATTTTAGATTTCCAATGGAAATTATGGGGGTTGTTTATGGGGGTTGTATATTATGTTACTATACACAATAACATAAATAGATAACATGCTGGGCTATCTACTACACTAGAATAAGACTCACATGGTTTCCTTCAGTTAAATCTTGTAATCTAGGACACTGAGCATCTTCTACTATGCTGTTCCTGAAAAAAGAAAAAAAAATAGCACTGTACTCAGGTAATCATATTACTATCTTTTGTGTTACAGACTATCCCTTACGATAAAAAATGGAGCCTGGTTCAAGATCAGCCCTGATCCGAATGGATTAGTTTGGGACTATAGCTACTATAGGGTGGTTTTACAAACCAACTGTATTCTTCCCCAGAAAGCTCACAAGCCTGTTTCCATGTTGGTCAGTTCACCAGCAATTCTCTGAACCTCAGTGAAATTCAGAACTATATACGAGAGAAGGTTAGGAGAAAGATGACTTCTAGGGGAATGATGGGGGAGGGTGAAACAGTAACTTAACTATTGTGTAGATGGAATTGGCCACATTTACTTGTTAGTTATAGTGTATATAGCACATAATCCGAATGTTCTTATCTTGTACTTTATTAAAAATATCTGTTGCAACCTCTTCCAAGTTGTGGGGTTATGTGTGTGTGTGTATACACATGCATATGTGTACATATATGTATATACAATACACATATATACATATATGTTTTTTCAATTCTTCTAGTTTTCAGCTTCACTTTGCTTTCATTGCATGAAGTTTACTTGTAAGATGCTCTCTTTCAGGACTACTTTTGGAAATTAAGTAAAAATTTTTTAAAGAGTACCTGTAATATCACCTAAATACAATATGGATCTTCTTAGTACAAGATACTAAACTACAGGATATACAAAGTAAAAGAACTTGTATTTAAGAAATGATGATAAATTGGTATTTTATAATCCATAGACTTCTAGAACATCTGAAATATTTTAGTCCCCACACAGGCTCAATAATACTTTGGTTTATACAGAAAATTAAAAATTCTAAACTTGTTTTATGAACTATTTAAGAACAATAACATTCATTTGTTTCCCCTATTTCAATTCATAGGGCATTCTTTATATTTTTGACAGCCTTTTTTGCTGCGATGACTGAGTATTCAATGTTGTCTCATCTCCAGGTTAATAACAAATCCAATAGTCCTCCTTTGGCTCCAGACTATAATTTTATTTTTTACTTATTTAACGTATCTTTTCCTATCAGACTTCCAGTACATTTACATTCATGAACAAGGACCAAACAGGTAATTTTGATGCCATTTGTGCAGAGGCAGTAGAAAGAGTGCAAGCAGCATAGTGTCACTGATTACAAGTTGAATTTGGGTGCATTACTAACTTATGCAGTTTTCTCACTTGAAAAATGGGATCTAGTACCTCCCTGGGTTGTGGTGAGGATTAAATGAAATGGCGCATGCTAAGAACCTAGAACCATGTGTAGCCAGCCCCTAATGATTGTTCAGTGCACATTAGCTCCCCCTTCTGTCACGCTCTGCCACCTGTGAAAACAGCAATCTCAAGACACTTTCTATAAAGGCTGGTACGAATGCCTACCTCTCAATGACCCTGTAAGGAGGCATCAATACTGCTCTTTGTAGATGATGAAAGTAAAGTTAAGTTACACTAACTTGTCGAGCACCAAGTTGCAGTCCGTTTAGCACCAAAGGACACTATAATGATTTTTCTTTTTAGTTCTATGGTATTCTTTGCCCATCTAAATATGACCATTCAGCAATCTGAAATCCTAAGCCTTAGTTTTCTCATTTATAAAAGAGAAGTACTGCCTATACATTATAGGGTCATTGTGAAATTAAATTAAAAATATACGGCTTGCATATTTTGGCAGGTTAACAATCTGAAATAGTACTTAATGTCAACATCTAATTAAATTCTTAATAACACAGTAAAAAAATACCTGTTTTCAGGAATGTTTGAAGGCAAAGTCTTCTCGTCAGCATGTCCCCTTCTGGCACTCTGAGGCTCCGGAGCTGCTGGTGGCATAGCGTGTCTTAGAAGGCCCACACTGGCCCTACTGTCAGACCCAGCTTTGCTGACAGACTTAGGTGTCCAAAGTCTTTGGGAAAGACGTTCAGAAGAGACAGAATGTCCTAGAAGATGAGAGAAACCACCTCAACACCAAAAGTTCTTTCATTCACTTTTCATTGTAACTGGGAAGACAGTGCAAATTCTTCCTATTCCCCTACCAACTACCCTCTTTCTCTTGTAAAATAGTGTTTGTTAAAGTCAAATTCCCAGAACCTTCAGTTAAAGACAGTATTGAACACACACATCACACTCTGCTTCCTATCGACATCCCACTACCATAAGCAGTAAGAGATCATTTTAAAAGGCAGCATGCTTCAAAGATGGAGGAAACTATAACAGAGACAATAACCAGAAAATTTTGGAAGCTGTAATAAAGATGAGTAAGTGAAATTTTACTTAGTATATTCAAAAAAATAAATCCTAAGCAACCAGCGAGGGAAGATGAGAGTCAACCCAATTTATACCATAGCGCCCCTCAAAAGAACTGCTGGCCTCAAGTGTCTCTGGAAGTGGAGAAGATTGGTTCAAGGTCACTTCAAGGAACAATTAGAGCCCAGGTTGCTTTCCTCATTCCCCACAGGTGGGCAACTGTCATCCACAACCCCTGGGCCCCACCCCACGCCCCCACACCCAAATCAGAAAACTGGAGGCTTATTTCGCCAAAAAGGGAAACAGAGGGTCTCTGATTTAGAGGATAACAGGTTAGGTTGAAAGACAGGCACTATACAGAAAACAAGGGGATTAAGTGAGTATTTACAAACAAACGGTAGGGCGCTCACGTTTCCCTGTTCCCTCCCTACCTCCCCCAACCCCCATGGCTCCTGAAAGACTGGCAGCCAGAATGGTACTGAATTATACCCTCCGGGCACCAGACTGAAAGATTATTATCTGGGGAATCTAGCCCATGTGAAAAGACAAAAACAGTGACACGCGGGTTTGCAGCATAGGGGCGGCAGCTAAACCTCACACAATACGGTCCCTACGCGCGTGCACTGCCACGCAGGGCCCTGCTCCCACTGCATGGGGGCTGTGAACGAGCTCCGGACGCCCGAGGAAAACCTCTCATGTGAGGGAGACCAAAAGCAGACAGATGAAAGTATCTTGGAAGAAATATGGACTATATGGGGCAAAGAAACATAAAATCTCTCGTCCATGCCCTCAGAAAGATAAGACAGTGCAGCCTTCTCAGCGCCGTCTCGTCTAAACGAGTACAGCCAGTGCTGAAGCAAACATTCCAAGAATGAGGAGGAACTATTGGGAATTAAAAACATGACAGCTAACATGAAGTTGAGGAAATCCAGAGAGTAGAAGAAAATGTTAAGTACAGGAAAGAATGGTAAAAGTAGTCTATTTACCAAGAGAAAAATATGTATTTCTGAAAGAAAGATCAGAGAGAACAAAGGTGAGTAAATCAAAGGAGTAATTCAAGAAAAAATCGACATGTGTTCAGAGAAGGCCGTAAACAAGGTAAGACTCTAAGACTCTGTGAAGAATTACTAATCACTACATTGTACACCTGAAACTAATTGTATGTCAACTATAACTTAAAAGTTTTAAAAAGTAAAAGCAGTTGCCTCCAGGGAAAGACCATGGGTGAAAGGGGCCATGTGGGCAGCTTCTGTTTTGTAATGAGGCTCATATAACTAAGTGCTCTGTACGTAAAACTCAATTTTAAAAATATCAACTTTTGCCATAAACTTTTATCTTCCCACTTACACACGCAGAGTGGGGGAAAACAGACAGTGATCGGCTCATAGCTACGGAAACCTCTAGGATCCTTGAGGAGTAGGTAGCAAGCAGCCTTGCTAGTAGCAGTGGGGCAATTCCTAAACAGAGGTGATGAATTTACATTTTCCTGTAAATACTGGAGAGCAGCTAAGCTTTATTTTCAGAAAACTTCCTAGTGACACAGTTAAATAAGAGGGAGAAAACAGCTCTTCAAGTGGTCAGTACTCAAAGAGGCTTTGGCCCTTTCTCCCTGAAAATGAGTATCCAGCTCTCCAAGCACTGACAGAGGTATTACTGACATACAAGGAACAGACCACTTCAACAGTGCCCTCTCATCCTACGGCTAATAAACTCAATCTAGCAAAGATAGTCAATGAAAAGTTGCTCCTGAAAAATACACCCACAGTTAGAAAATTATAAGAATTGTTTCCTGAAATATTTTAAAATTAGAAAACTAGCATGTTTACAGTTTATCCAAAAGATCAAAGTTTTATACAAATTTAATTAAAACCTAAACCACCTTCCATAAGTTTCATTTTAAAGCACAGTAGAAAGGTATGATAGTTTATCACTAAGTTTCCTTTGCATCTTAAATTCTAACCCAGCTTCGAGAATCACCTAACTTCTCACGCTCCCATCATGTTCCTCACCTCCTGAGATCCTGACCTACCTCACAGGACTGTGGGGTAAGAGGTAATGACAGGTGTGAAGTCACTCAGAAAGCATGCAGTTTGCATGTGTTTGTGAGTGAGCATGTAGTCTACTTTCCAGGAACCACAGAAAGCTTATATCCCTTCCTGTAAAAACTATTTTTCACTTCCTATACAAACTTCCATCCAACCAAGATATTTTTAAGTGGTCTCAGCAGAAAAACAAACCTGAGAAGGATTTAACAGGACTTTCAACTCTGAAAAATCCAGCATCAAACACAATTTTATCAACTTCCTTTGGTACCACAGAGGCTGCTGCCTCAGCATGTTCTTCCTGCTTAATTCTCTCTCTCATTGCATTTTTTATGGCAGCAAGCCGATTTCTAGCTGCAATTCTTCCACCATCATCCTGTTTTGGTTTGCTTGCTGTACCCGAGACAACTTTTTTCTGCAAAAAGAAATGATGGCATTTATTAAAAGTACTCATTACTACCTTGTAAGAAAAATAAAACATACATAAAATATTTCACACATTCATCATACACTTATCAAGTTCCTAGTATGTGCTGGGAGTCAAAAGGTAAAGGACAAAGTCCCTGCTCTCCAAGAGTTCTTAACTTCACAGTGGAAGAGCTAGATAAGGACACTGAGAAGGACAAATGTCATGTTAGAGACAAATTCAGAGGGGTGTAGGAGAACATAAAGATAACACTTAAACCAATCTCCAGAGGCATCAAGAAAGGCTTACAGGAAGTTGCACGAAGCTGAAATCACAGGTGGCCAGGCTGAACAATGGGGTGAGGAAAGAGCTCGATAGAGAAGAGCGTGTTTGTGAAACCAGAAGCAAAAGAAGCAGGAAGGAGGTGGCAAGATCCGCAACAGCTAGATTATAAAATCCCTTACTTGTAACCATTTTATGGAGCCACGCTTCTACAGAGAACAAAGGAGTAGAGATTACTGATGATTTTTAAGCCACGCTTCTACAGGAACAAAGGAGTAGAGATTACTGATGATTTTTAATCAAGAGATTAAGATTATTGCATTTGCATTTTAGCAAGGTCACTCTGGCTATAGCATGGAGGGCCACAAGCCACCGAGAAAGGAGACAACTACAATGATACAGGGGAGACGATGATGGGAGTTAAACAGAGGGAGAAATGAAAAACGTGGAGAGATACTTAAGAGGCCCAATTGAGAGGACCGAGCCTACTAGATGGGTGTGGAGTGGAGACAGTGAAATAGAGAAGGGAAAGATCCAAAGAATACACGGAGGTTTCGATTTTGGTCATGCCATTCTCCGAGACAGAGATGCATGCATCGGTATGTGGAGGTGATTTCAGTTTGAGATATAATGATTTTAAGGTAAGTGAGTCAGGATATATGGACCTTAGCAGTGAGTGTGGTCTGAAACACAGATTTGGGATCATCAAAGGGTGGGTAGGATTGCACAGGAAGACTCAGGAAGGAGAGAAGAGAGTTGAGGTAGAAATTCTGAATAGGACAAATTTTAAAGGGATAAATGAAAAAGCAAACATTTGCAAATATGACTGAAGAATGGGCACAGAGGTAGGAAGAAAGTTAATAGAATATAATTTTAAGAAAGAGCAAGTATGCTGTATTTAACACTGCAGAGGGATTATTTTATAAATAAGTGCCTAATAACTTCAGCAACTACTGAATCAATAGCCTTGGTGATATCTGTTCTGGAGGCATGGGGGGTGGGGTAAAGCTGAAGTGCAGTGAGTTGAATAAAAACAGAGCACAGATAACTTTTTCAGGACGAAAAACAGGAACAGAGGTACAGACACCCAGAGGGAGGTGTGGACATCATGCATTTTTTTTTTTTATGGAAACATACATAAGATTCTAAAGATGTCTAAAACTAACGGAAAAAAAGAAAAAAGAGGAAACAAGGCTAAATGATATAAGAGGTCAATGAATAAGAAGTAGGAGGGAATGGTAGGAGGTGCAGTAGCCTATAAAATGAAGTAGGAGAGAGACATCTGGTGATAAGGGGCAGAATGACAAGACTCTGATACAAGGCTATACTCATACAGCCATTACCTACATCACTGATATTAATGTTTCCATGACTCAATGCTCAGTACAAAATATCCACACTAGTTTCACAACGTTCCAGCATCTTTCACTGTTTAGTAAACCCAAAACTCATTCAATCAGTTTCATCACTGTCCTCAGGGTCCTTTTCATAAGACTTCATTACTGCAATACTTTTAAGAGGTTCTTTCAGTACTCCGACATCTTTAACAGATTCAAAACAGTTTCTACTGGACCACATAGCATAATAAAGAACCAACCCAGAAACCTGATTTTACAACCATAGGCATTTTTCTGAAATCTAAAAGAAAAACTGGCAATGCTTCAAGGTAGTTTGAGAAATACTCATTTAAACCAAAAACTGAGCTAAAACATTACTAGAAAAAAAATTACTACAAATAGATTAAGAATGGAACCTATCATGTTAACAAAGATAATTTTACTGAGAAAGTAATAGGAAATTTTACAAGATAAAGTAAATGGAAGAAGGCAGAAGTTATTTACTGCTATAAGCAGAGTTTAAAGAATAAAACAAATATGCACATATCCACTACTCAGCAACTCAGAAGCTGTCAGGGTACCCCAATTCAATCACGGACCCTCCCTCTCTCCCTCCAAAAATAACCATTCTAAATTTTGTGTTCATTATTGCCTTATTCCTTCTTCAGATACAATCAAGAACTGTAAGTAACATATGGGAACTTAGTTTGCAAAATGATGAAAATATGAATCTAGAAGTTTTTAAAGGTTAAAAATAAAAAAAATCATTAAAATATAAGTCTATGACGGAAAATAAAAAACTTACCCGAAAGACCTTTTTGCTTGTATTATTGTTATTTTGCCACCCAGATTCCTCAAGTTTGGTCAGATTGTTGAATTTTTGGTTTACATCTTCTATCTGTTAATAAGGTACAAATTTATCAGTTTAATGCTAACCATATTAATATTACAAACTAATGAACTGAGACTTCCAAAAAATGGAGAGTGACTTGGACTGGTGACAGATAAAATAAGACTAAGTCACCCTGACCAGTGTGGCTTGGTTGGTTGGGCATCATCCCACAGACCAAAAGTTGCTGGCTCAATTCCAGGTTAGGGCACATGCCTAGGCTGCGAGTTCAATTCCCAGTTGGGGTGTGTGCAAGAGGCAACCGAACAATGGTTCTCATGTCAATGTTCCTCTCCTTCTCTTTGTCCCTCCCTTACCCTCTAATAAATAAATAAATATTTTTAAAAACTAAGAAAAAATAATTAGACTAAGTTATTCTCAATTTAGTATTCAAATCAAGAATTCTGAATGGTAAAATTGTTCATTGTTATTTTTGGTCTCATAAACTTTCAAAATCTACATAAAGGATGTCATACGTGAGTAACTCTCCTAAATAATTTTTGATCACTAAAATGGTAGGAGAGATACTCTATATTACACAATGTGAACACAAGTTCTGTCTTTTTTATAACAGTTTATTTTCCTACTGAAGGATATACTGGTTGCTTCCCAGTTTTGCAATTAAGAATAAAGCTGCTATAAACACGTGTATATGTTTTTGTCTAAACATATGCTTTCAACTCTTTTGGGTGAATAGCAAGAAGTGTAATTGCTGAATCCTATGGTAAGAGTGTGTTTAATTTTGTAAGAGACTGCTGAACTATCTTCCAAAGGGGCTGTACCATTTTGCATTCCCACCAGCAATGAACAAGAATTCCCATAGCTCCCCACCCTCGCCAGCATTTGGTGCTACCAGCATCATTCTAATAGGTATGTGGTACTTCACTGTAGTTATAATTGGCAATTCCCTACCAACATATGATGTTGAGCATCTTACCTTCCATATGCTGACCTTCTTTGCTCAAGTGTCTGTTCAGGTCTTTTGCCTGTTTTTAAATCAAGTTGTTTTCTTATTGTTGAGTTTTAAGAGATCTTTGTATATTTTGGAGAACGGCATCTTTATCAAATGTGTGTCTTTTGCAAATATTTTCTCCCAGTCTGTGGTTTACCTTCTCATTCTCATGACACACTCATTTTAAAAGATTCAAATAATGTACTAGCAGGATGGGAATGTATCATCCCCATTCTTCTGGTATCTCCATTCTCCCCCAAAGTGGTAAACATGCTTTGAGTCCCCTTACTATGCATTTGTATGCACAGATACTCACAATCTGTCTCTCAAAAAACGTAAATGTCAGCCCTGGCTGGTGTGGCTCAGTGGACTGGGCATCCTCCCGCAAACCAAAAGGTCACAGGTTGGATTCCTCGTCTGGGCACATGGCTGGGTTATAGGCCAGGTCCCCGGTTAGGGATCGATGTTTCTCTCCCTCTCCTTCTCCCTCCCTTCCCCTCTAAAAAATAAATAAATGAAGTCTTTGAAAATATGTAAAAATCAAAAAGACTCAGGATCACACTTATAATATTCATTTTCAACAAAAGTGTCAATGCAATTCAGTAAGAATACTTTTTTCAACAAACAGTGCTGGGAAAACTGGATATCCACAAGAAAAAAGATGAACCTAGACTCTTACCTACACCACAGACAAAAAAGAACTCCAAATGGATTATAGACTTACCGAAATGTAGGAGCTAAAAGTATAACACTTTAAAAAGAAAAAATAACAGAAAATCTCTGTGACCAGTAGTCAGGTCAAAATAGTTCTTAGCTATGATGCCAATAGCACAATAAAAGGGAAAAAAACCTGATAAACTGAGCTTCATCAAAAATAAAAATGTTTGCATTTCAAAAGATACCATTAAGAAAATTAAAACACAAGTCACACATTGGGAGAACATATTTTCAAATAATATTTCTGATAAAGAACTTGTATACAGAATATATAAAGAACACTTATAACTCAACAATACAAAGACAAACCCAGTTTTAAAAATGGACAAAAGGTTTGAATAGACATTTCACCAAAAAAGATATATGAATGGCTAATAAATACATCAAAAGGTGCTTAACATTTTTATACTAGGGAAATGCAAATAAAAATTCAAAGGGATACTTTGCCCACAGTAGGATGGCTATACTAAAAAGACAGAAAATGACAAATACTGGTAAGGATGTGGAGAAATAGGAACACTCAATTGTTGGTGGGAATGTAAAATGGTTTAATTACTTTGGAAAACAGTTTGGCAGTTTCTTAAAAAGTTAAAAATAAATTTACCATATGATCTAGAAAAATCTAGGTATCTACCCAAGACAAATGAAAACATAAGTCTATGCTAAGATTTGTATGTGAATATTCATGGAAGATTATTCATAATTACCAAAAACTGGAAACAACCTGACTGTCCATCAACTGGTGAATGAAGAGTGATGTATCCAAACAACTACTACTCAGCAACGATAAACAAAAAAGTACAGATAAAGCCACAATGTGGAGGAACCTCAGAAACATCATGCTAATTGAAAGCCAGATACAAAACACCACATACTGTATCATTCTATTTAATATGAAATGCCCAGAAAAAGCAAATCTACAAAGTAAGTAGATTTAATGGTTGCTAAATCACTTCCTTAAATGGGAATTCCCCTTCCCAATGGGAATGGGAATGCAAACAGGCAGGAGGGATCTTCTTGTGATGAGGAAATGTTCTAAAGCTGGACCGTGGCAATGGTTGCACAATTGCAAATTTTACTAAAAATCACTGAATTGTACACTTAGCACAGGCAAATTTTATGATATGTAAATTATACCTCAATATAGTTCTTCATAAGCAAACAAACAAACAAATAAATGCCCAAGGAACCAACTTGAAAAAGTTCCCATTGGGAAGTAAACATCAATAAAGATAGTAAGTGTAAACAATGTAACATATCAAGTATCTTTAAATTCACAAATAATGAGACTAAAAAACAAAATTAAATGGTCATCATTAAAGGATGCCATTGAACCAACTCATATTATAAAAACTGGTAAATATATTAAAACTGGTCATAAAGTAATGCTCACATCATTATGACTGATGGTTGTTAGCTACTAGTTATTGAAAGAATATTTTATACATTTATTTTTGAAATAATTAAAAAGCTAGAGAGTGTCACCTCCTCCACAGCTTTACTAATCTTCCTAGTATTTCCCTCTATTGTAGCATTTTTTTACATTAGACTAGAATTACACGTGGTGTCTGACTCACTAATAAAACCATAAAACTCCCCTGGGACAAAGAATGTGCCTTCAACTCCTAGTACGGCGCCTGGCACACAATAGGAACTCAACAACGGCTAGATGAACTGAACTACTAAACTACATTTACTCATTTTCTCACATGTATAGTCAGAGACTATTCAACAGTTGACTGTAACCTCAGTTTCCAACCATATAGAAATTATCCTGACAATATGGGGGGCGCAGGGGACAACAGTCATAAAATGTAGACAGTGTTTTTGGTTTATAAAGGTACTATGTAACATCTCATTTACCATATAGGTACTTCAGTAGCTACTATTACCTCCATTTTACCACTTGTTACCTCATTTAAAGAAAAAAAAAGACTGGACTCAAAAGTTAGTACATTCCAAATGCTTGACCACATACCTGAAAACTAACCATATCCCAAAATCCATCCAGATCTGTACAGGTAATCTCCTTTTTACCCCGTTTATGTTCACAATCATCCACTAGTCCTTCGAACTGTTTGAACCTTTCTTTCATAAGGAGTCTTGTTTGACCAACTGCTGTGAGAATAAGTTCTTTCGCTAAAGGAAGTAAGAGGTTTTTATAAGTTAAAGGACAAGACAGAAACTTTATTGCCAGTCAACCAGATGCTGAGAAGACCTCACCCCCAATGTCCTATCAAATTTTTAACTTAAAGCAAACAAAAATTTGTTACAAAATCTTGTCATATGAATACTGAGCATTAACTCTCTCCTTCAATTACTGCTAAAAATCAGCTGTATTTATTCTCCTAAATACTGTTACATAGCAAACAGCCTTGTACCCTTCCTTGTATTTTGTAAGAATCCAACCTCAAAAACCTCATTGCACATCAGTAGTTAAGAAAGGCTTCACAGTGACAACATAAGTGATTTTTTTCTAAACAGCTTCCCCAAATAAGTAAGATTAAGGAACTTTTCAGAAAATCTGTTCCACATTGATTTAGGTAATTTTCATTCAGAAAATTTTTTTGTATAATTAACCAATACCAGGTATGGATGTCACTCACAGAGCCATATGAAGAAAATCTATAATAAAATAGGCAAATTGTCTAACTCTCGGGAATGATAGTCAATATTCTAATTATTTACATCTTTTAAGTCATGTATCAGTTTAGCAGAGATGTTAGTGAACATATATCGAGATGAAAAAATTCTCACTATTTTGAAAAAACAAAGTATAAAGTTGGAAAACACTGGATTTTTAAGTTTCAGGTTAGTGTAACCACATTAAGATTAAAAAAAAAAAAAAAAGATAAAGCTAAAATGTAAAAAAAAATATATAAATGTTCCCTTACCGTCATCTGGAATGTCCAACTCAAGCTTCCTGTCCCACTCCAGGCACTGAGAAGTTAATTTCTCGGTTTCTGACAGGAGAATATTTCTAAAATTAAGACATACATTTCAGTTTTACAAATGTTTCTCACACTAATATCTAAGTACTAGCATTATGACAGTTATACAATATTAATTTCCAAGAGTTGATGCTTCATTATTTCATCAATTGTGATATATTAAAACCCCCCAATTACCAGTGGACATCCTATACACATCCATCCTTCCACACATAGTTATTAGGCTGTGCCTGTCCAAAGGCAGTGGCTCTCAACTGGGGTCAGTGCCCCTGGCCCCGCACCTGTGGGGCTGTCTGGAACTGGAGGAGTACTACGGGCCAGGGATGCTATGAAGCATCTGATAGTGCAGAAGACTGCCCCGACCTCCACGGGAATTATCCCATCTAAAACGTCAACAGTGCCAAAGTTGAGGAAACCCTGGCCTAAGGGTAAATTTAATATTTCTTTATAAAAAGCATCCTAGCAGGAGAAACTGAAGGTAATTCTTTGTTCCTTAGAAGAAAAATTTAGCTGTTTATATTTAGTGGCATAAAAGAGAACACCTTAATGAGAAAGGAGCCTTGGCTTAGATCTGCCATTAGTTAGTTGGCAACATCTGGAGGCACTGCTTAGCATCAGCTCAGCAATATAATACACTAGGTAGTCTCTAAAACCCCTCACAAATCTAAAACCTGATGCTCTAACAATTCAAATGGCTCTCAAATATATAAAAAGATACTCATTCAATATCATACAGCAAATGAATATTAAAACTATAAGAAGATAATATTTCCTATTTGATTGGCAAAGCTCCAAAAAATGAATATTGCATTGGAAAGTGTATTAGAATTTTCCTGCTACATTTACTCAAGAATAATAATATGTAAAAGCTTCCTACGTGATGTGGAGTGTTAGGGTCCTTCTCCAATTGTTTCCAAGGCATTTAGATGGCATGACTTAAGTTCCCCAAGCAGGATGTTAGTTTTCACACTTCCAAGTTACAGAAACATAATCCTACCTCATGAGTTAGAGGGCCAAAAAGTCTCCTACCAACTACCGTTATCCATCTTTTATAAAGTAAACATTAACTTGGATTCCTTGTGGGAGGCAAAAAAGTGAGAAAACAGGAACTGCCATACCTTGCTGGAGGGAAATGTCAATTAAGATCTTTACATATTTGCATATGAAAAAACTGAAAAGCATACAAGTTGTTCTTTGAAGCCTTGACTGTAACAGTAACAGAGTGAATGGAATGTAAATGACCATCTACAGGGATCCATCTATTACGTAAACTGTGACATCCACATAATTGGATACAGTGTGGCCATTACAAACACACACGCAAAAGCAACAACATGAGGAAGTTCTTCAAGTACTAAAATAGAATGTCTCCTACATGAAAAATAAATGAAAACAGAATAGTATACTATTGCATATACAAACAAAGAAAAATATGCTTACGTTTGTCTACATATGCCTTGTCTATCTCTGGAAATACTCAGAAGAAATGAATAACACTTGCTTCCATGGAAGCTTCCAAGTATGGATGGGGTTGGGAGGCAGAGTTGGGAAAAAGATGTCACTTGTACCTTTTTCTACCTTTTGAAATTACCCAAAGTCAGTTTCCCTGAAATTCATCTATTACATTAAGGTTAAAAATAGTTAAATTTTGGTTTAAATGTCTAGACATTAATACAAAATTCTCACACTAGGAACAAACATACAAACCTGAAATATGGCACATCATGCTCTGGCTGAGATATCTGATCTTCATTTATTTCAAGTGATGGGACTTCTTTAATTGGAAGGCCACCTGAATTTTTAATAGTAGTTTCATTTTTATTTAAGACATTTTCTGTAGATTAAAGAAAATATTACATATAAATTTTTTTTTGTGAACCATAAATTTTTATTCTTTTAAGAACAGAGCTTTGGGATATATACCGCAAAAATGGTTATAAATACAAGAAGAAATGGACAGATCCAAAATAATTAGGGGAACCATTAACACAACCTTAGAAACTGACATACAATAAAATATATAAAAAAGGAGGATTTGAATATACAACTGACAAGCTTAACCTAATATATGCATAAAAAATAAATTTCCTAACAGAACATAAAAGTTGTTTTCAAACACCCCTGGGACATATACAAAACAGAGCATTTATTAGGCCACAAAGAATTTCCACAGCCTGTGACCATAGTACTAACTTGGCCAAATATAATATGCACTCACTCACTCTTGTTAACATACGGACACATACATTTACATCAGGAGTCCAGAGCTAACACTGTGTAGGGTGGTGACATAGTAGATGCATACATATAAATTTCAAAGTAGCAACTCCTAAAATGACAACGCCCACAATTTTTTTTAATCCTTCAATTTGTTTTTCAGTGTTGAATTTCAAAATTTTATTTCTGCTTCAATGATTTCATTCAGCACACCTATAAAGTGTCTCGCGATATTTTCACCTCTTCACATTTATGTTCATGGCTCCTCCTCTCCTCTTGCTCATGCCAACTGCCCCTCTCCAGATCTTACCGCATGCTTTCCGATCTCTTCTGACCCTGAGATCACATCCTTGAACTATATGGTGAAAGGGGCTCTAAAACAATTCACTAATAAATCATAATCCAGAAAAGTACAAATTTAATTGAAATACTATACCTTTATTCCAAACTGTTAGAGAATCCAGAGGATATTGTAATTTTGAATCTTGATTTACTGCCTTGGCAGAGTAGATTTCACATTTTTGTGCCAATATTTCTTGTGTTGCATCTTGAATCTTATCACTAAAAACAACAGCAAAAATAGACTTCATGAAACATGAGCCCCATATCTCGGATTAAAGGATTTCAAAATTATGTTGCTTTTGAACAACATGGGATTAAACAGAAATTAGTTTCTATTTTTAAAAAATGTGTCTATTCTATACGAAAAAATTTTAAACACCATAGTGGGAATGTCCATCTTTCTACTCTTAATAAAACATAAGCACTTAGTCTTGGAGCAGTTTCCAGTAAATTTGCTGACAGCCAATCTTTGCAAAATAACCTTGTTCCTACTTTTCTAACGATTACTAAAGATTCTGTCTGACTTTCTCCCACTCCCCCCAACTTTGCAAGTTAACTATTTTTTATCTTTAGAGATATTTTTTCTAAAGTAATACTCAGCAAGAAAAAAAACACAAACAAAAAAAAATCAAACTACATCTCACCATAGCACTATAGCAATTTCTTCTAAAAATTTATTTCTAAGTATAATATTCACTTATTAAAACCAAAAAACCCCCACATATTGTACCATAAAAATAATGATAATAACAACACATAGGAAATATAAAGCTGTCAAATACGTTATTGTAGCCTCCTGAAAGAAATTTTTTAGGAGACCAAATTTTCATGTTTTATAATTAACATCATTTACTAACTAAATAATAACTTTAAAAAGCACAGCACAGCTCTGGCGGGTGAAGCTCAGTGGATTGAGTGAGGCTGTGAACCAGAGGGTCACCAGTTTGATTCCTAGTCAGAGAACATGCCTGGGCTGTGGGCCTGGTCCCCAGTAAGGGGCCAGATGAGAGGCAACCACACATTGATGTTTCTCCCCTCTCTCTAAAAATACATAAATAAAATCTTTAAAAATAAAAAATAATAAAAAGCACAGGACAAATCAAAGAAAGGCATTTGTTATCCATCTTAGCAAGGAATTCAATATTAATATTACATCCTTACACTTCTACTTTTGCAGGAGTCCAGGTGTAACAGGGCGTCAAGAAAGCCTCGGCACTTCGGGGAGTCATAGGTGTAACCTGATAGGTCTTCAGACCATCTAGTGGCTGAAACATAAAATCTGTAGGTGCGAAGGATATCTTTCCTTTTGTTTTTGCAGTATTTGCCTTAGGTAAGTTTTCCATTTTTGATAAAACTCCATCATTTGTTGCACTGCTTTGCGAATCCAAATTATTTTCTTCACTAGCAAGTTGAAAAGAAATGACCTAGATATGAATAAACAAAATAGAGTAAGAATTTCTCTTCTTGGGATATCTTGAACCAATTTTTACAGGCCTGAAAATGTGCAAGTTGAGATGTATGTGCCATGCACATAATTTACGAGACAAAAACAAATACATCTGAGTGTGTACGTGGAGTCAGAAGACCAGCTACGCTGAACCGTTGCTATGTTCCAGAAAGAGAGAGAACCAATCCTTATTAAAAGAACTAAACATGTAATAGGTTTTAGGTATTATAACAAATTAAAATATATGAAAACTAAGGTAGAAAAATTTACTCACCTACCAAACACAAATATTTTATTTAAATTATGTTAATAATTACAATGGTTTGAGAATCATAATCTGAAATTTACTGGATGACTACTATTGTCAAGGACCAAATCCTTTACCACATGAGCAAAAATATTTTTCATGTAACACACAGTAAAATTAACCATATAAAATATGAAACATATTTTTTTTCAATTCGTTACTTGTTTATTTTACTAAGATATAATTGACATATAATACTAGTTTCAGGTGTACAGCATGATTCGGTATTTGTATATATAGCAAAATAATCACAAATAGTTACACATTTTTTAATGATTTTTTTAATTTTAATTTTTAGTTATTTTTAGAGAGAGGGGAAGGAGAAAGGGAAAGAAACATCAATGCATGGTTGTCTCTTGCACGCTCCCCACTGGGACCTGGCCCACAACCCAGGCATGTGCTCTGACTGGGAATTGAACTGGCGACCCTTTGGTTCGCAGCCCTCACTCAATCCACTGAGCCAAACCAGCCAGGGCTACAAATTTTCTTCTTGTGATGAGAACTTTTAAGATTTACTTTTTGTAACTTTCAAATATACAATGCAGTATAATTAACTATAGTCACCATGCTGTCCATTATATCCCCAGGACTCACTTATTTTATGACTGGAAATTTGTAGCTTTGACTACCTTTACCTATTAACATTCACCCATTTAAACATAATTTTTAGAGGTTTCTGTGTTCAGATTTTTAAGGAGATATGAACTGAAACCAGAGTATTTCAACCTGGACAAGAGTTCAAGGGTAAGAATGTCCCTGAGGTTAGCATGGGAAAGAAAGTAAAAATGAGTGATATACAGATCACATATCATAGAAATGTCCACTTGAAACCAATATAGGGGTATGCTAAAGTAGGTATACAGTTGTTCATATGGAAAACAGACATGTAGGTTAAGATTACTGCAACAGCTTTAATAACTCAAAAGAATATTACTCACAATTGTAAACCTACTTTTGCCCACCCCACAGGTTAGGGAAAAAGTAGGTTTACAGTTGTGAGTATGCAAAAAGAATCTATTCTTGTATTAATTATTGTATTATTTTCCATATGAACAACTGTTAACCTACTTTTGCCCCACCCAGTATAACTGTATTAACCAATGTTAACCCAATAAATTTAACTCAGAACAAACACACAAATAAAGAATGAATGATAATCCTTAAGAAAATCAATCTCATGGGAGGTGCGCTGAAGTACAGCTGCTTGCCTGTGAAGATTCACTCTGTAACGTCTTCTTGGAGGATCTGTTTGATTTTCAGTAAGAATCTAGTCACTTTGGCATACCCCCCCTTTTTTAAGGTTATAGAATTGTAGCATGGATTATAAAGAAAGGATGGGTGTTCAAAATGGTGGCTCTTTTTTGAAGACTCTACTAGGCTCTATTGCTAGATGCTTCCGGAAACATGAGGTTATTTAATTCTTAATATTAGTCTATGTGGTATTACACGTTACAGATAGAAAAACAAACTCATAACTTGCCCAAGGTTATATAACTAATTGGAAACAGAGATAATATTTAAACTCAGGCCTAATTAAATTCAAAGTCAGTGCATTTCACCCTACCCCATCAAAGCTAATTCTCATGTGAACGTTTGTATCAGCTGTGTTTTTATTTTATTTTTTCTATCTCCTGTTAACCAATTTATGTTTTCTCTATCCATAAAGCTCTGAGGATAAGATACCTGAAAAACAACAGTAAATCCTCTTATGCTTCTTTATGACTCAAGAGTTTTTCACACACACGTAGGTTAACCTCTTGGTCGGTTCTATATGCTTAATTTCAACTTTTTGAAAGTAGCAATAAGATTTCCAAAAAATCTAGAAATAAACAGATTTTATACACTACCTTATCAGGCTTAGTTTCAATGTTTTGGGCAGATCTTCCTTGATTTATTGCCTTTCTTTCTGTTTCATTATCTAAAAAATAAAATAAAATATGTCATCCATTTTGACTAGACAAAATGCTGCATTAAAAGCACTAAGTAATTTGGGAAAGGGAAAAAAGGCAACAATAGGGATCTGTGTCTTATTTTTTTTTTTTTAGAGAGGGGAAGGGAAGGAGAAAGGGAGAGAAACATTAATGTGAGAGACAGGCAGGGGCTTAACAGGGAATTGAAGTGGCAATCTTTCAGTTTGTGGGATGACACCCATCCAAATGACCCATACTGGGGCAGAAATGTATGTCTTAAAAAATTTTATGATTAGAAATCTTATTATAAAATAAGATAAAAACAGATTAAATTTCCTACCAAGTGTAGGTCATCTGCTTTCAAAAACAAAGCAAAGGTCTTAAGATACTTTACATTTTGCCTCTGAATAGCAAAATCTATATTATGGAAATTTGGAAAATAAAGAAAAGCAAAAAAACAAAAATAAGAAAAATCCAAGATTACATTATTCAGTAATAATCACTGTTGACATTTCAGGTACTTTTTTCCAGTTTTTTCCTATGCTCACATATTTACATATGTATTTTTAGAACTGTGCTCATACTATTCAGGTTTTGACCTGCTCATCTTTCCCCACTCAATATACCATGAACCACGTTCTTAAGCATTTTTTTCCACATTGTTAAAAGCTTACACTGTTTTCCAAATGGATGGACTGCAATTTATTGGGGCTATTAATTTCTCGCTGTGAAGCACTGCTTACACCACTTCAGGTACCCCAATGTTTGAGCGCCCACTGCTAAATGGATGAAGGGGAACAGAACCTACCTTCAGGGAACTGGAATCTTCCATTTCCTCCTCTCCTACTCAAGGGAGTACTTAAAAATTTCAAGGACCAAAACATTCTAGTTCAATCATTGATTAAGAAATTGTTCTTACTGGGCCAAGATGGAGGCGTAGGTGGACACACTGTGCCTCTTCACACAACCAAAATTAAGGACAACAAGGATTTAGAAACAAGCAAACAACCAGACTGAGAGAAAAATGAATTATACAGAGGTCCGACAACCATTCATCCAGACCAGTAAGAGGGGTGGGGTTGCGGCAGGAGGAAGTGGAGGCTGGTGGACCCGGGCGCGCAGGCAGCAGACCCCAGGTGCAAGGTGGCTGGCTAACGAGGTGGTCCCATATTCGTGTGCAGATAATCCAGGCGAAAACGGGGAACAAGATAGAACTCACAACCCAGGGTCCCAGCACCAGAAAATAAAACCTAAAAACACCGAAACCCCGCTCTCACGTACAGCATCATAACCCAGCCACTGGGCTGCCCCACCCTGGGGAACACCTAAGACATTGCCCCTCACTACGTAACAGCCTGACCAGACCCCCGCCAAAAAAAATTGGCTCAAACTGGAGAACAGATCAAAGCCTCAGAGCCAATTCACCTAAGCGACCAAGAGATAGCCAACCTATCAGATGCATAAGTTCAAAGACCTGGTGATCAAAATGCTCAGAGAATTGGTTGATTTTGGTCGCAAACTAGATGAACAAATGAAGGCTACAATAAGTGAAATGAAGGAAAATGCACAGGGAACCAATACTGATGGGAGGAAAACTGGGGCTCAAATCAATGGAGTGGACCAGAAGGAAGAAACAAACAGAAAAGAAGGAAGAAACAAGAATTCAAAAAAATGAGGAGAGGCTTAGGAACCTCCAGGACATCTTTAAACATCCCAACATCCGAATTATAGGGGTACCAGAAGGGGAAGAAGAAGAGCAACAAGTGGAAAATTTACTTGAACAAATAATAAAGGAGAACTTCCCCAATCTGGCAAAGGAAATAGTCTTCCAGGAAGTCCAGGAAACTCAGAGTCTCAAAGAAGGTGGACCCAAGGAGGAACACAACAAGGCACATTATAATTACATTAGCTAAGATTAAAATGAAGGACAGAATTCTAGAAGCAGCAAGGAATAAGGGCACAGTCACCTACAAAGGAGTTCCCATCAGACTGTCAGCTGATTTCTCAAAAGAGACCTCACAAGCAAGAAGGGGCTGGAAAGAAGTATTCCAAGTCATGAAAATCAAAGACCTACATCCAGGATTGCTCTATCCAGCAAAGCTGTCATTTAGAATAGAAGGGAAGATAAAGTGCTTCTCAGATAAGGTCAAGTTCAAAGAGTTCATCATCACCAAGCCCTTATTATGTAATGTTAAAGGGACTTATCTAAGAAAAAGATAAAAAAAATATGACAGTAAAAAGATAGCAAACTCACAGATATTAACAACTGCATCTAAAACAAAAGCAAAGTAAGCAAACATCTAGAACAGGAACAGAACCACAGAAATGGAGATCCCATGGAGGGTTAGCAACAGGGGAGTTCGAGGAGGAGAGAGGGGAAAAAGGTACAGAGAAAAAGTAGCACAGATGGTGGGTAGAAAATAGACAGAGGGAGGGCAAGAAGTGTGGGAAGAGTAGAAACTAAATAACTTATGACACATGGACATGAACTAAAAGTGGGGAATGTGGGTGGGAGGGGGTGTGCAGGATGGGAGGGAATGATGGGGAAGAAATGGGACAACTGTAATAGCATAATCAATAAAATATAATAATAAAAAAAAGAAGTTGTTCTTACCATCAGTAGCTCTTGTCACTGGCTTTCTTGTTGCAGTGGATGAGATGGGCCTGGGTGTCTGCTTTGCTGCTAGAGTAGCCGATCGAGTCACTCTCACTGATGTGGGCATTTCAGGTTGTTCGGCTGTGGGAAAAATAAATCAAATGCTTTTTTAAAATTATTATTGTTGTGGCAACATCAGAGCTTATAACTGCTAATGTTCCTACCTTTTTTCTCTTTATCCAATAGTTTCTTTTCAGAAATTTGTCTTTGACCAGGTCGAGATGCTCGAACATCATTCCCATTAGCAACCTATTGAGAAGATTAGGTGCTATGTGATTTAATTGAATAAATGAAACCACCACATCTCTAATCTGTACATTGATCCCTCACTTGAAATCTGACTATTGGAAATAACCCAGCAAAAAAATCCACTACCCCAAATAAAATGGAATAAAGAAAATAGTTTTCCACTATATTCATTTTCTTACAAGCTTTTTTAGAATCCTAGAATTTAGAAAATGCTAATAACCAAAGCTATTAAAAAGAGTTGACTATAATCATTTAGGGGTCCTTAAATATACCAGGCATGTTTTCTTTTTCTTAAGATTTTATTTATTTATTTTTAGAGAGAGGGGAGGGTGAAAGAGAGGGAAAGAAACATTCGTTGGTGGCTTTTCATACACACCACAACTGGGGACCAAATGTGCAACCCAGGCATGTGCCCTGACTGGGGATGCAACCAACCTTTCACTTTGTGGGTCGACACCCAACTTACGGAGCCACACCAGTCAGGGCACCGGGCATGTTTTCACTTCAAGACTGTTAAATTTTGTCCAGAAAATTCTTCTCCTGGACAGAAAACCCTTTGCCATAGTTCACCCTTCTACTTCCTTAAAGACTTCATTCAAAATGCCACCATCTCAGTGAAGCCCAATCAAATTCCACCTACTTTAGTACTCCCCATCTTCCTCCAGAATATTTATGACCATCTGACATAATATATACTTACTTTTTTTATTGCTTATATCCCATAAAAACAGGGAATTATTTTGTTCCCCATTATATCCTAGAGCCTAGAGGAACATGGTAGTGATTCAAAATTTATTGTATACATGAAATACAGCTTCCTTACCTGACAAAGAAGCATATAACCTCCCCCTTGCCCACTTTATTTTAGTAACCCTCCTAATAACTTTACCCTAGCAGTGTTTTGAAAACTCATAATTTACAACACCCACCCTACATGCTTTATATTCCTACCTGCGTTCTCTATTATGGAATGCACAATAGAAGACCAGTAAACTAACAAACAAAACAGTGTGACACAAAGACAAAGCTTGGACCTGCAACCCTGGCGTATGAGGACAATGCAGTAACCAACTGAGCTAAACAGCCAGGGCAAGACAAAGCTGGGTATAGATCTCACACGGGATGTCTGGGCAAAGACTATTTTAAGTGCATAGCGCCTTAGCATTCAGCCAAAACTGCTCTATGCCACAGTGACTTTGGTGCTATCAACTCAATTACATAATCACTATACTTGAAGCTGATAGATTAAAAATAAAGTTACTCTGAGAAAAGTATAATCTGTCATTTTAGTAACATTATCTATTATCAACTGTACCTTAGTCAGCTCCATTTGTTCTTTGGCCTTTGACCTTGTCATCCGTACAAAAGCTGGAACAGCCTTAAAACAGTCAAAGAAGGTAATATTTTTTAAAAAATGAACTTGCAAAATTTACTTCCATGTCTCATTATGAAATAAAATTCCAATTTTAAAGTAAAATTTTATTTGCAGTCATTATGGCAAAAAAGATACTTGCTAACTTTTTTTTTTTTTTCTGGTCTGGCTTAATTTAAATCATCTCTAGGTAAATAGCTTTAAAACTTATATTTCTCAGTGTGGAGAGAGAGTACATTTTAAACCATATTTTCCAGGTATTATTAGGAATCCTCATTAATATGCAGGTGATAGATGAACAGACTAGAATATCAGAATCTTTCTTTTAACTATGAGAAGATACTGTACAGCTTATTTTCCTAGCTTGGACAATTTGTCTTCAAATTTCATGACTATGAACTTGTCCGCTGTCAATAAGAAAATGAAGTCCTGATAGCAAAATGTGGAAAAAATCTAGCAAGAGAAGGACTGATCAAAAAGTGATACGATGTTTATCAATGCTGTAAAATTCCATAAGAAGCCTATTCAGACTTCTTTTCAGATAAGAAGACATTTTCTTTACCAAATCTCAGTGAAAATCTATGTTAGTAAAATTAGGCTTTTCTCTAAGGTGCATAACATGAGCAAAATTCAGCAATGACTATTGTCTAAGGAGAATAATCATTGGTGAGTCTTATAATTTTTTTTAAACATTTTATTTATTTTCTCTTTAGAGGGGAAGGGAAGGGGAGAGGGAGAGAAATATCAATGTATGGTTGCCTTTTGTGCATCCCTTGCCAGGAACTGGTCTGCAACCCAGGCATGTGCCCTGACTGGGAATCAAACCGCGATCCTTTGGTTCACAGGCCCACGCTCAATCCACTGAGCTACACCAGCCAGGGCTGAGTCTTATAATTTAACACAATGATATATCTCTTTCTTCCCCCTACATACTCGTATAACACTTTGTAAATAGCGGTTTACAGTCTAGACCAATGATTGGTATCCTACATATTCTTGTGAAAGCAGATGAAATCTAACCCCTTCTAAGACATCTTTTTTGATGTTCCTCCAAACATAAATTAATCTCTCCCTCCTCTAACATATGTAGAATACTTATTTATATATTATCTTTCCACCTTGAGTTATGTTTTATTAATTTTGGTCTCTTCCACATTATCCTAAGGTAATACACAGAGTAAATAAAGATCTGTCAAATGAATCAGATTCATGAAGCAAAGAAAACTAGGCAATATCTTGGGCCTTTATGTTATTCAATTTCTATTTAAATCAGGAATAAGTATATAGTCGATAAGGTTTTTAAAAAATTAAAAATGAGATCTTTTATACATACCTTTAAAATAGCAAATCACCAGTGACTACCTAATTCATAAATCAAACTCCCTCTGTCCAAACTTCCTCCTTCTTGACCCACTGACCATTCTCTTCTTTTAGACCACCCCTTCCATCCTCCGCTTTAGTTCCCCTGCCACTCTGACAAGTCCTTCTCAGCCTGTCACTGGTACCTGACATCTACCACCTGACAGTGCTCTCTAGACTTCACTCTCTTCACTCTCTCATTTTATATATCCTATTAGACTGTCATATTCAGTCCCACAGCTTAAACACCCACCCATACTACTAATACCACATCCTAAATCCACCTCTTAGCATGGACCTCCATCCTGATTCCAAATTTTATACCATTGCCTGTTATCGAGATGGCCCAAACTGGTTTAAAAAAAGGGGAGGGAGTGGGGTATTAAAATGCACCCACTTAATCATGTTCCTTTTCTTGCCTTTCTCATTTTTAAGCAGCAGCATAATTTATATGGTTGTTCAAACTAATATAAACAGAATCATCTTATTCTGAGTGTTAAATTTTCTTTACCCCTCACTATCTACTTGGTCACCTCTCAAACTTATCTCCAAAGATGTCTTACACCTATTTCTTCCTTTTAAACACATTGCACAGTCTACCTATCCTGTCTCACCTACTCTTTCACAATAGTCTTGTAACTGGTCTTCCCATCTATAAATGCTCCCCTTTCCAGACTATATATAATCTTCAAACCCAGGGTAATCTTTCTGCATTAATTTAATTGATGGTACAACCTCATTTAAAAGCTTCCCTTGACTCTCCATGTCCCACAGGATAAATGCCAAGTCCCTGGCATAGCATTCACTGCTCAGCCTGGCTCTACTCACTTTTCTAGCTTTATCCTATGTCAATCTACCTAGAGTCACATTGAGAGACCTGATTTTCATCTTCTACTATTGTCATTCTCACCTCCCACCAATTAGTTAAGAGAATAAAGGAACTAAAGGGAATGGGTAATTTTAGTCATTTCATCTCTTAAAAGAATTGCTTCTCAGCCTTTTGGCTAAAATCAAGCATAATCTCAAATGAAAAGAAAAGGTTAAAAGGAATTATTCCTCTATCTACTTAGGATACTAAATTTACCTTCATTGGCTCAGCTTTCATAGCATTTTGGTGGGAAAAAAGAAATGAAGGTTTCTCAGGTCTGTAAAGACCCACTTTAAACACTCCTCGTTTAGCTTTCTCTCTTTGTTCTTTCAATTTTTGAAGTTGCTTTTCTTCTTTGTATTTCTGGAGCATTTGTTTCCGTTGATCACATAGAAGAGTTCTCACTGACTCTAAGCAAGAAAAACACACAAACACAGTATCTAAAACATCGCAGATAAAGTTATGCAAATGTCTAAAAAATCATTTTGCCTAACTTCAACCACTACTAAGAAGTGCTTTGAGAAACTTCTTGTTAATTCCTTAGCACCCTAACCACAAGTTATTTCAACCTTTGTTCTTTTTTCTTTTTAAAAGATTTTATTTATTTTTAGAGAGAGTGGAAGGGAAAAAAAGAGAGAGGGAAACATCAATGTGTGGTTACCTCTTGTGTGCCCTCAACTGGGGACCTGACCCACAACCTAGGCATGTGCCCTGACTGAGAATCGAACTGGTGACTCTTTGGTTTGCAGACCAGTGCTCAATCCACTGAGCTCAACCAGCTCAGTGGACACCACTCAACGTGCTCAACCTGTGTTCTTTTAAAATTTCTATTCTTGCCCTGGGCAAATTGCAAGGAAGAATTCCTTGCCCTTCTAAGAAATGTCTTCACTGGCAAAGTATCTTTATTTCATAGATTCTTCAATCAGTTCTATTTTTATGTCCCTTATCAATTTATCTTGCCAATACTTATCTTACCCAACCTCCAGAAGTAAGAACTTTAGAATTCCTATAAGGCAATATAGAAAATAAAGTGTTATAATATTACATAGGTGAATGGCTGTAGCCTGGCTAAAATAGCTTTAGACTAGCCTTTACCTTAAATAGAGAGTGGAAAACATCAAGTTATTCAAAATGGTATTAACAAAACTCTACTCTTTTACTCAAGTTTTTTTTTAATTGATTTTGGGAGAGAGAGAATGACAGAAAGACATCTATTTGTTGTTCTACTTATTTATGCATTTATTGGTTGAGTCTTGTATGTGCCCTGAGGATTGAACCCACAACCCTGGCACACTCAGATGATGCTCCAACCAACCAAGCTACCTGGCCAGAGCCTAGTGAGGATTTTTTTATGTCAGTTATTAAATCAACTTCACTGTTCAAAGCACTTAAAATTACAACAAACCTTTACTTACTTGGCTTGACACTGGCCTTTTCTGGAACAAGCTCTTGAAATGTCTCGTCTAATTCAAGAAGAAGTCTACCTTCTAAGGTTGGAATGTTGACATCTTTCAAACCAAAATGTCTATTTCGTTCATATTCCTTATGTCTGTGTTCTTTCTGAGACAGTGATTTCCTATGAGCAATTTTAGTTCTAATCATATCAGTACTCATATCCTTTCTGTGTCGACTGGCAAAACGTGATGAAGACATCCTGTCAGGGAAAAGAGAGACAGACCAAACTTACAGGGATTTTCATTTTATTTATTTAAAAAAAAAATTTTTTTTTTATTTATTTTTAGAGAGAAGGGAAAGGAGGGAGAAAGTGGGAGAGAAACAGCAATGTGTGGTTACCTGTCATGTGTCCCTTTCTGGGGACCTGGCCTGCAACCCAGGCATGTGCCCTGACTGGGAATGGAACCAGCGACCCTTTCCTTCACAGGCCTGCACTCAATCCACTGAGCCACACCAGCCAGGCTAGATCTTCATTTTATTACTTAAAAAATTAAGATTACAAGATGGAGGCATAGGTAGACACGTTTTGCCTCCTCATGCAATCATAAAAAGAATTACAACCAGATCTCAAAACTAAGAACACCCAGAACCATCAGAAAATTGAGCTGTATGGAAGTTCGACAACCAAGGATTTAAAGAAGCCACATTCATCCAGATGTGTAGTAGAGGCAGAGTAGCAGACAGGTGGAGAGGCGGTACGGGATGGGCATCAGGGATACTTTTGGAGGCAGCCAGAGATCCAGCCCCAGGCCAGACTGCACAGCCCAGGGTTCTAGCACTAGGAAGATAGATCCCCATTACCTCTGGCTATAAAAACCAGTGCAGGGTGGGGCAGCAGAAAAAACTGCCGGATTTTTCACTACTTAAAGGGCCAGCACAGTCTTAGAACATACACAAACCCATCCATTCAGGATTCACTACCCAGGCAGCAGCTGGAAGGACATCAGTTGCACATGGGAAGGGGGTGAAGTGACTGGGTGACTGGAAATGGGCTAACAGATGAACCACAAGAAGCCAGGTGGTGGCACTGTCTCCTCTCCAAGCCCTCCCCACACCAGCACAAAGTGGTGAAGCAGGTGCCCAGCACAGGCAATTACCTAAGGTTCCACCCCACACAACTTACAGGTGCCTTTTCTACAATAGGCCACACTACTAAGACAGGGAATCAAAGCAGCTCTACCTTTGAGAAACAAACTCAGGGAGGCTGCCAAATTGAGGAAACAAAAAAATAGGGCCCAAATAAAAGAACAAAACCAAAGATCAGAAAAAGAACTAAGTAAAGCAGAGATAGTCAACCTATCAGATGCAGAGTTCAAAACCCTGGTTATCAGGATGCTCAAAAAATTCCTTGAGCACAGCAAAAAATATAAAGGAAGAAATGAAGGTTACACTAAGTGAAATAAAGAATAATCCAGAGGAAACAAACAGAAGGGAAGGAAGCTGGGATTCAAACCAATGATTTGGAACATAAGGAAGAAAGAAAGATTCAACCAAAACAGAATGAAGAAAAAAGAATTCAAAAAGTGAGGAGAGGCTTAGGAACCTCCGGGACAACTTTAAACATTTCAACATCCAAATCATAGGGGTGCCAGAAGGAGAAGAGGAAGAGCAAAGGAAATAGACTTCCAGGAAGTTCAGGATGCTCAGAGAGTTTCACAGAAATTGGACCCAAGGAAGCACACATCAAGGCACATCATAATCATATTACCCAAGATTAAAGATGAGAGAATCTTAAAAGCAGCAAGAGAAAAGGAGACAGTTACCTACAAAGGAGTTCCCATAAGACTATCAGCTGATTTCTCAGAAACATTATATAGGCAAGAAGGGGCTGGAAAGAAGTATTCAAAGTCATGAAAGTCAAGGACCTACAACCGAGATTACTCTATCCAGCACAGCTATCATTTAGAATGGAAGGGCAGAGAAAGTGCCTTCCAGATGAGGTCAAGTTAAAGGAGTTCATCATCACCAAGCCCTTATTATATGAAGCATTAAAGAGACTTAGAAAACAAGATGATTAAAACTATGAACAGTAAAATGACAACAAACTCACAATTATCAACAACTGAACCTAAAAAAAAAAAAAAAGCCCAAACTAACAAAGCAGACAACTAGAACAGAAACAGAATCACAGAAATGGAGATCACATGGAAGGTTATCAGCGGGAAGAGGAAGAATGGAGGAAAAAGTACAGGGAATAAGAAGCATAAATGGTAGGTACAAAATAGACAGGGGGAAGTTAAGAATAGTATAGAAAATGGAGAAGCCAAAGTACTTATATGCATGACCCATGGACATGAACTAAGGGGGATGATTGCTGGAGGGAAGGGGGGTACTGGGTAGAGGGGGGCAAAGGGGGAAAATTGAAACAACTGTAATAGCACAATCAATAAAATATAATAAAAAAATGAAGAAAATAAAACGTCAAGATTGCAGTTCACCTCCAACCCCAACCTCAGAGCCTTCTGAAATAGAAGAATTGAAATATAAACAAAATAAATATACGGCACTGAAGAGCAGGAAGGAGGTTATTAAAAGATAAGACACTACAACTTATTCTGGGGTCCTAAGTAGGACCTTGCTTGACAGATAAAGTGAAGCTCAGGAAGCTACTGTCCATAATAAGAATAGTTTCCTAACCTTCCCCTGGTGATGAATGCAGGCAGCCTGACATTTTTGTTCTCAAGCCAAAAAAGCAAAACAAAACAAACAAAAACCACACTAGATGCCTATCAGACAAGGATGATAAATAGGCATTGAAAATACCCGATTAAGAAAAAGAAGTGTTTTCAGAAGAATTACCATGGTGATATAGAAGGATAAACAAATCAGTGTGCCCTTGGTAGAGCAGAATAAAATTATTTTCAGCCATGAAAGAAATTACATAGTTTACTTGGCACATACCATTCTCAAGGAAAGATCCTTGAGAAAATATTCAAGCAACACAAGACAGAAGGCCAAGAAAGAGAATGTCACGGGGTTCCAAGAAATCACGGACCAAACTGATAGAAGAATAAAGGAAAGGGAGAAGCCTAAGGTGGTTACCTATGCATCTGGTGTAGAGAACAACCAAGCCAAACTGAAGAAAAAGGACTGGTTTTCCAGAGAAAATTCTTGCCAGCTTAAAAGGAAAAAGGGGGAGGGGAGGAAAGAGGGAGTGTCAGGGAGTATAAAAGTTATAAGCACACTATATTTCTCAACAAGAATAACTAAGCAAGTCCATTTAAAAACTTCAAATAGGAAAATCTGCACAAGGAATACAACAAATTAAAATGTTACATGATTTTTAATTATCCACAGAGCATAAAAACGGGGATTCATCTGACCTGGATGCTAATAACATTCTCCTTTAAGTGCCCATGGAAGCACTGACAAAGAACAGTGCTTTTCATTAAGACCTCTCCCCTATTTGATTTGCCACCTCCCGCAAGTATTAATTTGCTAAGTAGTAAAGAAAAAACCAAATTTATGTATTATTTTGAAAAACAGCATACCAGCAGAGACACAGAGAGAACTAATACTAAAGACATATTTAATTATCTAAACCCTAAAGAGTAGTTACTTAATATTACAGCCATTATACAAATGAGGTAAATTAACTGCCCACGTGAGCGGAGAGAAAAAGTGGCGCAGCTGGCATCCCAAGCCAGGCGGCCTGGCTCTTCACATACACCTAAGTTCTCTTCTTTGGCTGACCGAAGCTTTCAGCTGGAAAGTCTAGAATGTTTTCTTCTTGCTTGCCCACGGCGTTCTCAACCCGGACGTTTACAGATGTCACAGGACTTGGGAGGAGCTACTGAAAATTAATGTCAGGGCCAAGGATGCTAAGTATCGACAAATTCCAGAGGCCAATTACGCCCCGGCGGTGAAACGATGACTGCTACGTAGCTCAAGCCAACACATATTTACTCTTTCGGAGAATTGTGCCCGCAGTTTCAGGAAGGACGGGTAACACTGTCCCGGCGGAGCCTCCCCCGGGAAGCATCCAGATCTCAGCTGCTGGTCCTCGGATCCTTCTAGGCCTTCAAGAAGGAGGCCGGCCAGCATCCTCCCTCCAGCTCCCCAGCACCCACCTACCTGAGGCAGCTTCTGGCGTGAAACCTCAACCACACGAAAAGCGAAGGAACTCTCTCGGCCTGGAAGCCCACTGACGCCTCTAAAACAGGACCGCCCACAAGCCCAGCCTGAGCTAAATTCAAACTTCCCACACCGAACCTCTGATTGGAGGGATTTTTAACCAACACTTCCGGGAAACGTGCCCGCCCCTTCCCTTCGATAAAGGCTTGCGATTGGCTTTCTCCTTGCACTATTTGAATTGATTGAAAGGGGAACGGACGGTTCAGATGGGTGTGAGAGAAATCTACGGGCCGGTCCGCGGCGCGTTGCTGTGGACCTGCCCAGGTCGAGTTGTTGACAAGGGGCGGAGTGAGGGCGTTCTGCCCGGGCGGGAACCGCGGGCAGGTGAGGTCCCTTTGAGCTTGAATCCGCGCGGGACCTCGTAGGGCCCCGCGCATATTCGAGGGGGGAGGGAGGAGCACGCAGAGAAGGTACTCAAAGTTTGCAGGGCTTTTTAATGTCCTTATTTAGTTACACACATCCAGCAAAGCTCCTTGGAATGTTTTTTCACTTAACGTTTCTTAAAAAACGGCTTTGCCCTGACTGGTGTGGCTCAGTGAATTGAGTGCCAGGGTGCGAACTGAAAAGTCACTGGTTCGATTCCCAGTCAGGGCGCATACGTGCCTGGGTTGTTGGTCAGGTAATGAGAGGCAACCGGCAACTTATTGATGTTTCTCTCTTTCTCCCTCCCACCTCTCTCTAAAAGTAAATAAAATCTTTTAGAAAAGCCTTCTTACACCAAAATTCTCCTTACATCCGTTAGTGTTACTTTTCGACACCCGCAGCCTTTTTTGTCCTTTGTTTTTCTAGTGAGGTAAAATTTAAATACAATGAAAAAGCATAGTTTTTTTTCATGTATGATTTGATTAGTTTTGCTAAATGTAAACAGCCGTGTAACTACCACCAAATCGTGAGATAGAGCATTTCCATGACCCAAGAGTTTCCTTAAACCCCTTTCCAATCTCCCTTAGGCAACCATTCCTCTGATTTCTATTAATTTCAAAATTAAAGGTGGTAGGTACTCATTAGTGCTTGCCTTCTTTTTTTTAGCATATTGTTTTCAAGACCCATGACTACTGTTGTATGAATCAGAAGTTATTTGTTTCTACTGATGAAAAGTATTCTATTGAATACTTTATCTGTTCACCTGTTGATGGACATTTGGATTGTTCCAGTTTTTAGCTGTTATGAATAGGTTGCTATAAATAATCTTTTGTTTTAAAAAATAGAATATAGAGCTATGTAGAATATGTTATATAGCCCAGTCATGTTTAGTGATGGAGCTTATTTAAAATTTTTTATTTTACTGATTGTCAGAGAGAAACATTGATTTGTTGTTCCACTTGTTTATGCATTCACTGGCTGATGCCATTATCAAATCTGCAACCATGGCGTATCAGGACATGCTCTACCCGACTGAACTACCCACCTGAGCCACCTGGGCAGAGCACTATAAATATTCTTGTATAAGTCTTTTTGTGGGCATGTTTTATTTCTCTTGGGGAAATATAGGTGTGGAATTTCTGGGTCATTTTGTGTATACTTTACGGGAAATTGCCAAGCAGTTTTCCAAAGTGGTTGTACCATGTTACACTCCCACTAGCCATGTACAAGAGTTCCAGGGTTCCACATGCTTGCCAACATTTGGAGTTATCACTCTTAAATTTTAAGCCCTCTAGTAGATGTGAAAGGGTACCTGGTTTTAATACTATAGTTCCCCAATGGCCAATGATGCTGAGCATCTTCTCATGTGCTCATCAAGTATTTTAGTATCTTGTTTTGTGAAATGTCTGTTCAAGTCTTTTGCCTCTGTTTAGAAAAGTTTGTTTGTTTTCAGTTTTGGTGGTGTTTGTAGCATTCATTTGTAGGAGTTTTATCTGTTTTGGGTACAAGTCCTTTGCCAGGAATATATATTTTGAATATATTCTCTCAGTCTGTGAGTTCTTTTATTTAAAAAAAAAAAAGCTTTTAATTTTAGAATAGTTTAAAGTTCATGGAAAAATTGCAAAGATGGAGTGAGTTTTCATATGCTCCACATCCATTTTCCCCCTTTTGTATTGTTATGGTACATTTGTTACAATTAATGAAATGATACTGACACATTATTATTAACTAAAGTCCATACTTTATTGAGCTTTCTTTTGTTTTTACCCATCGACGTTTTTCTGTTCCAGGATACCACATTACTCTGTGACAGTTTCTCAGACCTTTCCTTGTTTCTGGTAAACTTGACAGTTTTGAGGAGTATGGGTCAAGTATTTGATAGAATACTCCTCAATTGGAATTTGTCTGATGCTTTTCCCATGATTACACTGGGGTTGTGGGTTTGCAGGAGGAAGACCATAGAGATGAAGTGCCATTCTCATTGTATCTCAGTGTACATAATATCAATATTATTTATCACTGCGAATTGTTAACCTTGACCACTTGTTTGAGGTAGTGTCTGTGAAATTAAAATTTCCCCCATTTTCATGCTGTTCTCTTTGGGAGAAAGTAACTATGGGCAGCCCACACTTAAGGAATGGGAAGTTATGTTTCACCTAGTTGAGGACAAACTCTGAACACAAAAACTATTTGGAATTATTCTTCATGAGAGATTTGTCTCTTCCCATTTACCCCATTATTTATTTATTCAACCATTTATATCAGGACTGTTAGGCTACCCACTAATACTACTTTATTTTGCTGCCATTGGCAGCTCTTTCGGTTTGTTCCTCTGTCACTTTTACATATCCCCATCATTGTGGGGGTTTTATTTGTTTTAGTGTATATTTCCTTACTTTCTGGCTCTAGAAGATGCTCCATGCTCATCTGGTATTTTCCCTGCCCCACTACTAAAATCATCCATTTCTTTTTTTGTTATTGATTTTTTTTTTTTTTTGAGAGAGAGCAAGAAAAACATCGATTTACTGTTCCACTTATTTACGCATCCATTGGTAGCTTCTCGTATGTGCCCTGCCCAGGGATGGAACCTGCAACCTTGGCATGTAGAGATGATGCTCCAACCAACTGAATTTCCCAGTTAGGGCTAAAATCATCAGTTTGTCCAAGAAGCCCTTGTTCCTTTTATTGAAGAATGGTATTAGAAAGTAAGATTTGGACACTAAGTGTGCTCTTTGCTACTGAGAAGTCTCTCAGTTGACAGAGTGAAGAAATATAGCTGTCTATACTAGCATACATATATACATATCTATAAACATTTCTATGGTAACCATCTGTATCTATGTTAAGCTAGTCAGGAGTTCATGCTGATGTCTCCAACTCTAATCCATTACCACATGGGTCATTCTAGCCTCTTCCTCTCGCTTATCTGTCACCTCCCACTCCAACAGTGGAAAACTTGACTCTGTTAATTGCCTTTTCCTTTCCTTCCTAGCGTCATTGGTGAACAGAGGATTTTAAGTTTGATGAAGTCTACTTTATCACTTTTGAATGTTATCTGTAGTGCTCCGCTTTACGAGATATTTGCCTACCACAAGGTCATGAAGTTATTCTCTTATGTTATCTCCTAGAGACTTGGTAGTTTTAGTTCTCTTGCTTAGGTCTGTAATCCATCTTGAATTAATTTGTGTGTGGTCTTTCCAATCTTTTCTTTTTCTTTTTGCCTTTTTTTTACACATTGTCCAGTGCCACATATAAATGAAAATTGTATGTATGACTGTTTGTGAGTAAAATGTTTCCTCTGCAAACCCTCAGGTAATTTTCCAAGTTACTAAAATTGTAGTACCTTAGTGCATAAGAAATATAAAACAAAGCATAACATATGGGAAGGACATTGCATTGAATATTCAATCAATTTAGCAACAAGGATGAGACTGGCAGTTTTGGTGAGAACAATTTCAGCAGAATGATGGTGGCAGAAACCATACTGTGATGAATTAAAGTGTTGTTGGGAGTTACTGAATCAGGCAGAGTGTGAGGCATCAGAGTTTTTAGTGATGAGAAGGACTTCGAAGATTAATGATGTGTACAAGATCCCACAGCTAATTAAGTCACAGAGGCTGGACTCAAACCCAGGTATTTTCATCTTCCTAGGTGGGGATATGTCTTGTTTCAACACTTATTTGAGAATGGAAAGAAGTAGTATAGGCTTTGCAGTCAAATAGATGTGGTTTAAAATGGCCACTTTTCATGGGGCAGGTTTTCTGCCCTTCTCTGAATATCCGTTTCCTTATCTACCTCCTAGGAATGTTGGGAGGATAAATGAAAATAATTAGTTCCAGTTCTGCTTCCTACCAAGATGCTGACAAAGTAAAATTACTGGCTCCCTCCCACAAGATCAAATTCGGAGGAGCTACAGAGGGAGAAAACACCAAGTTTTTGTAACATTCAGGAAAGTGAGCAGTCTTTTGTTGGTTTTGCCCTGCAGTTGTTGACTGATTAAACTCTCTCGTCTCTTCCTTCCACCATTGGGCCTATTGTAATTTAATATAGGACATCTCAGAATTTGTTTCTTGTCACTTTTTACTGTGGTTACTAGGCAAATTTAAATTTCTTGTGTGGGCATGTGCTGTCCCTCCCAGGAGCATGCCCACACCTTTCTTCTCTCTCTGGCATGCATCTCCTAAACTCTAAAGGTCCCCTGAACTCTAAAGGACTCTAAAGGTCTCCTAAACTCTAACTTCCTGAATCTGTCTCCAAGGCCCCCCTTTCTCTTACTCTTCAGTGAGCCAAAGCAGCCTAGACCCTCTCCTATTGCCTCTCCTATCCTAATCCCTTCCTTGTTTCACTGTCCCCAGTTTTAATAAATGTACTCTATAAATAAATAAATAACAGCCCTGGCTGGTGTTGCTCAATGGATTGAGTGCCAGCCTGCAAACCAAGGGGTCCTGGGTTCAAGTCCCAGTCAGGGCACATGCCTGGGTTGCAGGCCAGGTCCCCAGTAGGGAGCACATGGGGGCAACCACACATTGATGTTTCTCTTCCTTTCTCCTCTCTAAAAATAAATAAATAAAATCTTTAAAAAAACCCAAATAATAAATTGCATGTGTGGTTCACATTACATTTCTATTGGAAAATGCTGGCATGGTTTATAAGAAACTTTGCTGTTTGAAATGTCAGAGAGAAGGGAACATCTCACTCCTGCTCAAAAATATCTGAGCACAGGGAAGCAGCCTCAATTTCCAGCCTAGAATTTCAGATGAAAGGTGTGAGGGTGAAAAAATAACTTTCCTCCCACGTTTCTAAGTTGTCTGGATGGGCTAATAAGTAAATCAACATGAGATAGATTAACAGGAGAAAATGTCCCAAATTTATTACAAATACACATGTGGGGGTGCCATTGGAATGTGAGACCTGAGGGTGCACTGGGTCATTGAAGTTTATAAACCATTCTGGACTAAGGAGAAGGGGGACAGGGACCTGGGATTTCAAAGGGAAAGTAGGCATTCACAGGTGGAAAGAGCAAATGTGATAAACAAGTTCTTGATGGGCCACCCAGAAATAATGGGACATAGAGGGTAGTCCCTGTTTGCCACATTTAGTTTATTGTCATTATTGTGATATGGTGGTCATGCTCCCTTCTTTAAGCAGGTTTTTCTATCTGAATTCCTTTAGGCAGGTAGAAGGGAGGGTCAGAGGTTCTTTCTGAGTCTTTTTTTTTTAATTATATTTTATTGATTATGCTGTTACAGTTGTCCCATTTCCCCCCTTCATTACCCTCCACCCTGCACACCCCCTCCCACCCACATTCCCCCCTTTAGTTCATGCCCATGTGTCATAAGTTCTTTAGCTTCTACATTTCCCATACTATTCTTGCCCTCCCCCTGTCTATTTTCTACCTACCATCTATGCCACTTGTTCTATGTACCTTGTCCCCCTCTCTCCTCTTCCCACTCCCC